>CAUYSK010044548.1:0-25327 GCA_963575035.1 Avahi laniger | reverse complement strand
GGATGATTCAAGCACATTACATTTATTGTGCAGTCGAACCTCTCTGCTAATGATAATCTGTATTTGCAGCTCCTCGCCAGCACTAGCATCGCCGCCTCAGCTCCACCTCAGATCATCAGGCACTGGATTCTCATAAGGAGTGTGCAAACCTAGATCCCTCGCATGCACAATTTACAGTAGGGTTCATGCTCCTGTGAGAGTCTAATGCCACCGCCGATCTTGACAGGAGGCGGAGCTTATGTGGTGACGCGAGTAATGGGGAGCAGCTGTAAATAAAGATGAAGCTTTGTTCACCTTACCCACCTCTTGCTGCACAGCCTGGTCCCTAACAGGCCACGGACCAGTACTGGTCCACGGCCTGGGAATGGCAACTGCAGATATAAAGTAACACAATAGAATAAAATCATTAACAATAAGATATCTAGAAAATTCCCCAAGTATTGGGAAATAAAACAACACTCTCCTAAATAACCCATGGATCAAAGAATAAATCACAAAGGAAATTAGAAAATATTTTGACTTGAATAATAATGAAAATATAGGAAAATTTGTGGGATAAAGGCAAATCAGTGCTTAGAGGAAAATTTATGACTTTAAATACTTATATTTGAGAAGAAATGCATGAAATTGACTATCTAAGCTTCAACATAAGAAGCTAGGAAAAGAAGAACAAGGTAAACCTAAAGTAAGCAAAAGAAAAGAAATACAAAAATAAAGTGGCAATACAAAGTCTTAACAACAATGAAAGAAAAAAGGGAAACCACCAACCTCAAGAATAATGTTGGAACATCACTATAGATCCTACAAATGTTAAAAGAAATCATAAAGGAATATTAAAACAACATTATGCCAATAATTCACAATTTATATAAATAAAATCACAAATTACTAACACTGAAGACATAATAAATAACTGTGTATCTATTAAAGAAATTAAATCTGTAAGATCTTCCTACAAAGAAAACGTTAGGCATATATGGTTAACTAGTGTTAATAAATTCTACAAAACATTTAAGGGAGAAATAATATCAATTTTGTACAAACTCAGAATACAGAGGATGAGATATCATTTCCCAGCCTCATCTATAAGACCAGCATAACTCTAATACCAAAATCTGCCAAAGATGTTACAAGGAAAAAAATAACAGGCCAGTCTCTCATGAACACAGACACAAAAATTCTAGACAAAATATTAGCAAATGAATTCAGCAAATATAAAAAGGATAATACATCGTGACCAAGTAGGGTTTATTTCAGGAAAGCAAGGTTAGTTTAACATGAAAAGCAATCAGTGTAATTCATCACACTAACAGAATTAAAAGAGGAAAATACCATTTGTTCATTTCAAATATGCAGAAAAAGTATTTGAGAAAAATCACCAGTCCTTCACGATAAAAGCACTCAGTGAAACTAGGAATAGATGTGAACATCTCCAATATGATAAAGTTCATCTATGAAAAACCTACAGTTAATATCGTAATTACTGACAACACATTAAATAAACCCTTTTTCTCCTAAAATCAGCAACAAGGAGAAGATGCCTACTCTCTTAAGCTGCATTTAATATTTGCCAAAATTCCTAGCCAGGATATAAGGCAAGTAAAAGAAATAAATAGCATAAAGTTGGAAAAGAAGATGTAAACTGTCATTATTTTCAAAAGTATAATTTGTCTAAAACCTGGAAGAAAAACTAACATCCAAAAATAATGGCTCCTTTGAGTAAATTTTGGTGAATGTATTCAACAGAGTATTTTGCAGTCATTTAGAATGAGATTCTATAAACACTGCTAATAAAATGAGAAAATGTTTGCTAAAACCAGCTGTAAAAGACATTTTACAGGAATTCTGGGGAAATATGGAGTTATTATCAAATAAATGTCAAAAAATTTATTTTTGACTCTGTTAGCATCAATGCTGCTATATGGTTATATGGAATTTTATATTTTAAAAAATGCATTCTTAATAATTTAGGAGAAAGTTTTCAGCATCAACACTACTGACATTTGGGACCAGATAATTCTCTGTGGTGGAGGGGGCCGTCCTGTGCATTGCAGGGTGTTTAGTAGCATCCCTGGTCTCTACCCACTAGATGCCAGTAGCACACTTCCATGTACTTGTAACAGCCAAAACAAACTGTCTCCAGACATTGCCAACATTTCTCTTGGTGGGTAAGGGTGTCAAAATCACCCTCAGTTGAAAGCCTCTGATTTAGGGTTTAATATCGTGATGTCTGCAGTTTATTTTAAACCACTTCAGAAGAAAAGAAACACAGACAAAAGAAATATGACAAATATTAGTGTTAATTCTAAGTGATGAATACGTGGGTGTTTATTACAGTATTCTAGCTTATTTGCTGTACGTTCAAAAGTTTCATAATAAAAGTCAAAATAATTTTAAGATGCCACAGGTGGAAAACGCAATACTCACAATTGCATGTGCGGTAGGATTATAAATAATATAAAATTATGTCTACAAAAACTACTCAAAGAAATATGTTCAAAGGGAGTGAGTCTTCACTGCGGCGTGCACCGGCCACTCCAGCGACCACGGGGACCACACAGGTAGGCCGGCTGTGGGCATGGCGAGAGGCGCCGCTGCCATAGCCAACTGCATTGGCATTGAGGAGCAGATTGAACGTCTCCAGGCATCTTTTGTGCTTCACCAGCTGTATAATGAATTCCAGTATGAAGCAGAAGCAAGAAGAAATCAAAGAGAATGTAAAGAATAGTCCTGTCCCAAGAGAATTCCGAAGATGATTCAGCCTTCAACAGACGGACCCCTTGTTGGAAGAGCAAATGAGTTGACTACAGGATTATCCAACAGCAAACATTCGAATGACCAGTTAACGAACAGAACTTTCAGTTCTGGACTTGTTATTGTACCAGAATATAGTGAAAATAAAAATCTTGGAGGAGTCACTCAAGAAGCATTTGATTGTATGATTTAAAAAACAAAAAACAAACAAAAAAAACCCCATCCTCTCAATTTTGGAAAGAAGTGCCAGAAATACAAAGGAAGTCCCTCTACTAATAAGCACTTCAGGAAAATGAGAAACTTTATAAAGAAATTGAACAAAAGGACAATGAAACTGCTCGCCTGAAGAAGCGGAATAAAGAATGGGCACAAGTGGCAGAACATGCACGATATGTGGCGAAGGAAATAGAGGCTGAAGGATGAGCCTCTGGGTAACTCTGAGTCACCAGATAGTCAGGAATTTGATTCTGAAGAGGAAACTGGTGAGAATTCTGAAGTAAACTGTACCTTGCTCTGCAGATGCAAAACCGTGTATGAAATTCATTCATATCTGACTCCTGAGAAATTCACTGCCAAAGTTTACCTCTACTCTACTTCTTTGTGGCAAAGTACATAACTACACAATGCAAACTCCAGACTTCCTTGTTTGAATCTTGGAATTAAAACACAAATACTATGTACTTGTAATTTATGATGTTTTATGTAAACAGCATTTTCTCAACTGTCAGAAATGACTTGTGTATATGACTAAATAAACTTCAGTCTCCTATTAAAAAAAGAGAGAAATACATTCAAGGGGTTGTGAATGAGTTAGAGTGTCGTTCATGGTTGATTTCCTTTCCCGGATTTTAAAATAATCTATAATTATATGCTTTTATATTGAAAAAATGGGCAAATCTAAGTGTTGAAATGTAATATTATTAATCATTGGTGGTCTAATATTAGAAGAGAATTAGCAGTAAACACAGCAGGGCCAGGAAACTTCAGATTCTAGTCCCTCTTCCATTCACTGCAAAGAAAACATGGCAAGGCAGAATGGCTTTGAATGGGCATACATCTGCATAATGACTTTCCTTTGTTCTTTTCTTGCTGGCTAATTGAGTAACATGTTTAAAAAAAAAAAAAACATGCCTTCAGACTTCACACCAGATTAAAGCCCTTTGTAAATAAAATTATAGTTGGGAATATGCTTCCCCTAGCTGGTAAATAAATTTAGGAATTTTGAGATTTGGCATTGCAATGACAAGATGTCTAAGTAAATCTCAAATTCTTCCACATTTACAAATAAATGCCAAGGATCATCAAATGCCAAGAGCTCAGAAAACAAAAAGAGCTCACCTCATCCTCTGAATCAGAACAATCCCACCTGAATCAAAACATCCCTCCTGAAAAGTAGTCCCTTTCTCTCCTACCCCATTGTATACATACGGATGTCACCGATGTCACACTTGGCTGGGATATCCCCTGGTTCCTATGCTGAGGACAGTAAAATCTCTTAGGATTCCATGGTCGTTTCTCCTGAATTCATGCCTTTACCCATCTCTCCATATAACATGAGAGCCTCCTTTGCTACCAGACATTGTTCTAATCACTGGCATTACAATAGTGAACAAAAGAAAACAAAAAAAAACCTGTCTTCAGAGAACTTATTTTTTAATAGATTCTTATTTAATTTTCTCCAAGATCCTAGAGTTGTGACCACAGGCAGAGGATGGATGCTGTCATGGAGTTAAGTTGTTTGGGCAGTGCACCTGTTCTTCACATAAGGATAAAAATCTTCATCTGATTTCGGACACAGAATAGTCACAGTCATGGACTTGGACATGCTGACCAGGAAGGAGAACAAGTGCCCTTGAACCTTCTGAACAGAATCGGTATCTGCCTAGGAGATGAGGAAGCTGAATGAGGTCACGTTGAGATGGGGAGGAAGCTGCCTGCCCTGGGGAGTTTGGGGGGAGGGCACCGCTCCACCCATGATGTCCTTGTCTCTCAGGACCGCCAGCCTCTTATCCCATAACTCACAGATCAAGAAAGCAGGGTGTGGGATTAGAGGAGCCCTCCAAGACAGGTGGCTTCAGTTTAAATATCAGCTCTGCCACTTACGTACTGTATTTCACTGGACAAAGTACTCGACTTCCCTGCCTCAATTTCCTCATCTGTAAGGGAGGAGAACAAGAATACTTCACAGAGCTGCTGGGAGGGGAAAGTGGATGTTTCATGGGAAGCCGTAAGCACAGTGCCTATCACAGAGTAAACACAACACAAACCTTAGCTATTTCCCACTCATATAGTGAAGTGTGTTAATGGAAAAAAACAAACCCTGTAAAATATTTTAAAGAGGTTTACTCTGAGCCAAATGTGAGTGACCACAGCCTGAGGAGACGTAGTCTCAAGAGGTCCTGAGAAAATGTGCCCAAGGCAATTGGGTTACAGTCTGGCTTTACACCTGTTAGGGAGACAGGAATTGCAGGTAAAATCATAACTCGAAACATGGAAGGTATACATTGGTTCAGCCCCAAAAGGTGAGACAACTTGAAGCAAGGGCATAAAAATTATAGGTGGGTTTAGAGATTTTTTTTTTTTTTAGTTGGCAATTGGTTGAGAGTGTTAAGCTTTGTTTAAAAATTTGGAGTCAGGAGGAGGGAATGCTTAAGTTAACATAAAGGAGTCTATTATCTGTCATGTGATACCATACCAGCAAAAAATAGACCGTTTAACTAGATTTTATGGGTTGTAAGATGTGACTTAACCCTTGCCTGGCGTGGCCTTAGGTCTTGTCTGTAATTTGGTATCTTATTGCAACAAAGAGTATGTTTTGTCACTCTTATGATCTCTATTTTAATATTAATGCTGGTCAGTTGTTATGTCTAAACTCCAAAAGGGAGGCAGTGTAAGAAGGCCTGTCCAACCTCCCTTCCTGTCATGACCAGGATCTCAATTTTAAGGTTTTTCTGGGGTGCATGCCCTTGGCCAAGAAAGGGTCTACTCAGTTGGTGGGGGAGCTTAGGATTTTATCTGTGGTTTACAAGTGCATATAACGTAATGCTGGCTAGTTATGAGTTATCATGGTCTTAGTTACTCACCCAGAAGCCCTAGTTACATTCTGAGTACCCACTGTGTGCCAGGCATCATGCTAACTGCTGTTTACATGTGTTTACATGCTCTTCTATAATCCTTCCAGTAGCCTATAAGGGAAGTATTATCATCTCCATTTTACAGGTGAGGATACTGAGCTCAGAGAGGTGAAACAACCTGCCCAAGGTCACACAGCCATGAGTAACAAAGTCAAGATTCAAACCCAGGTCCATCTTACTTGAAATTCTATTCTCTCTTCCCAGCACAATCCAGCTTCCTCGTCTTTCTGTCTTTCTAATGACACTATTATCTCCAAGCTTTCACCTAACCATATTCTTTAAGCAACATGTCATTCAGATTTTTTTTTAAAAACTGGCAACCTGAGGCAAGTCTCTCTTAACCAGCTAGCAGCTTCGGCTCATTGCTAAAGCACATCCCCATGTGCTCCTGGACCTTTGAGCACCATTGAAGTGACAAACGCACTCACCCTTTAACTCGGCAATTCTACTTTTGGAAGTTTATCCTTTAGGTAAACATATACCTGGGTATGATGACACAGTTGCAATGTTATTCATTGCACTGTGGTTTATAATAGCAAAAGATTGAAAATATCCCAAATGTCCATCAAGAGGGGACTATTTAAATCATGATATATGCATATTATAGACAAACATATAAATAAGAATGAAAGAACTCATTATAAGCCCTGAAGTGGAAGGGAAAGCAAGATATATCGTAAGCTTAAAAAGGCAGGATACAGAACTATATAGTTTTTTTTTAAAAGAGCATATATACACATTCTGGATGCCTGAAATTCTGCAAAGATAAAGAAGAAACAAGTAACAGTGGCTGGCTATGACAGTGGACTGTTAAAGGTAGGAGGGAGGCTTTTCACCAGATACCCGAGCATACTCTCATTTGTATATTTCTGATTCATGTGAATGAATCGCCTACGTAAAAAAAGAAATAATAAAAATATATATTAAGAGCATTAGCTTGGGAATCAGAGACATGAGGGATGGCTGACTTCACCCCTGTAAGCCTTGGTTTCTTCATCAGCAAAATCTCCAAGCCCCCAAAATACTGTGATCTAATAATGGCATTCATTATCATCATCATAGCTACCATTTACTAAGTGCTTACTATTTGCCAAGCCCTATACTAGAGTCCTGTAAGGACTCGCCACATTGAGTCATCTCAAGCAACCCAATGAGGTAGGAACTATATTATTACCCCCATTTCACAGATGAGCAAACCGAAGCTCAGAGCAAGGAGGTAACTTGCCCAAGGTCACACAGACCATATGTAGCAGAACCAAACTTTGAACCGAGGTCTCTCTGGATCCAAGGCCTGTATTTGGACCTGATGGTTTGCTGTCTCCATCCACACTGGTAATTGTCCCAGTTGCGCTGCCTGCCCCTTCCACGAATCCCATCCACCACTTTCCTTCTGAGCATTGTTGGCTTCCACCAGGCCTGGTCCTCACTCATTTCCAATCACCCTTTATCCACCATAGCTTTGGAAATGGACTGTTACTAATGGCTAGTCATATGTCAGCCTAATGAATGGGATGCAGACTTCCATTAAAATAATGAAATCAGCGAGTCTCGAATTTGGTTACATCGCATGGCACACAGCCTCAAGTAATTACCACCCCATGCTCTTACCCTCGAATTAAAGCCAGTTTATTTATTTAAGGTCTTTGGCTGGGCCATCTCTATTAAGCTCACATCATCTGTTTGCGGATGGATTTTTTTTTTTTTGGCTTGTTTGTTTAAATGATGTTCAGGCTGTTCCCCTGATTAATAAAGTCGTAAACACAGTCAGAAGCAGCTTCTGAACCATGTGCCAAAGCAAAGAATATAAGCAAAGAATAATTCTTTGGGGGTTTGGGTTTTTGTTTGGTTGGTTGTTTTTTCCCCAAAGAACAGAAACAATGAGAGAGAAGCTCTTTGAGCTCCAGGAATTCCAATTATGCTGACATTTCTGCTGCAGAAATACACCAAGATCCATTTTGCAGGAACCCAGTGAACTAGCTAATCAGATTTCCTTGGATAATTTGCTCCAAAGGTCAGCTGCCTTAAAAAGCATCCAGTGCCTCATTATTGGATGAGGCAGGCTGCACACAGGCTGGGATTTGGAACCCAGCCTCCCATGGCAAGGAAGTAATTCTGGAAATTTTTAGCCCCCATCCTACAGTCTTGGCCTTGGCCAAAGTCTCATCCACCTTTGTAATCAGCCTCCAGACAAAAACCATCACCAGAAAAAGCATCTGAATCTGTGAGATCACTGTCTCTAAGATGGGTCCCTCCCACGTCCCAGGAGCACCAAAGATGGCACGCTCCTTTGAAATTTTCATGGCAGTGGTATGTCTCAAGAGAGGCTTTTATTGATACAGTGATGGGTAGATGGCCAGACCTAGGTTATAATCACCAAGTCCGATTCTGCAAAATTCCTGACAAGTGCTCTTCAAAACGAGACTTCAAGAAGTTAAATAACCTCATCCTATAGCTCTTAATGGGAATAGAGCTGGGATGTGGATCCAAGAACGTCTGACTTCAACCACCCTTTCTATGGCACGTCACTGTTCCACTTTTAATTTCTCTTTGCTCATTTATCGCAAGTTTCACTCTCCCTCAGAATCAAACACAAGCCCAGAGGGCTGGAGCAGAATAAAATCTGAATAGCCACACCCAACTGTTTTTAAAATGTCTATTCTTTCCTGACAGATCTCTGATGCTTCAACACCACAGCCTTGGAGTGGCTGGGTAAACAATAAGAAGAATGGTTCCAAAAAAAAAAAAAGAATGGTTCCAAATCTCTTTTCCAGGGGATCAGTGGAACAAGTTTGGTTTACCATCTAAAACCAATAATGGCTGCCTTTTCCCCATTCCTGGAAAAAAATAATTATATGGATGGATGGATGAGTAAGTGGATGGATAGATAAGTGGATGGATGGACAGATGGATGGATGGATGGGTGGATGGATATGCATTTACAATATAGAATATTTCCAAAAGGTAACATAGGAAACTATCAACAGTGGTTGGCATTCCTGGGAGGGAACACAGTGACTAAGACAAGTCTGGGAGTGGAAACTACTTTTTACTATACAGTCTTTTGTAACTTTCAAATTCTGAGCCATATGTGTAATATCTATTTTAAAAATAAATAGCAACATAAAGCTAATTTTTAAACATTTTTATTAAGTAGATACATGTATGAATGGGTGGACAGAAGAATGAATAAATCCTAAAAATAAAATTTTTAAGTTAATAAATACCAGTTTACCAGTTTCAACTGGTAAAAAAAAAAAATCCCACTGATTTTTCTTTAAATCTTGGCATTAATTTCTACTTGCCTGTATGAGAATCTAATGTGTACTGTATATCCAACTTAGCACATGATCAATTGCAAAATTTTATTACTGTAAGTTGATTATACCAATAATGTTGTGGTGCTTTGCAAAGAGTATCTTGACGTCAAGTTTGCTCACTGAAGTCTACTCAAGGACCTTTCTGCAGGAGTTGGAGTCAGGGACCACAAGGCTGAGGCCTGGACACCCAACTCCACCCAATTTTCTTTATTTAAGCTATAATTCTCCTCTGTCCAAGGAATCCTGCCTGCATTGCTGGGCTTCTGAATACCATGCCCTGCGTCACTGTGAGAGCACAGGGAATAGCTAGGAGTGGTCAGACCCAGCCAAGGGAAAGATGAGGAGACAAATGACTTCCCAGCCACCCTCAGTAGCATTTCCAGGGAGAAATGAATAGAATTGACTCTTGGCCATAAAGGACTTATCGCTTCCCTTTTCATTGGTATGGAAATGAAGCAAGGTTGCTCCAAAGCTTGGGTTTTCCACCTTTCCCAGGAGCTGCGTGGATTCAACATTCCAGAGAGGTCAACACCACTCAACAAGAGTCTACAGAGCTTCCGATGGGTTGGCATGGACCCCAGGTCTGCCTTCAAGGGCCTTATGCTCTAATCCAATATGTAAAATATAACCCACAAAAGGCAGAGGTAGTCTCTTGATACAAAGTGTCTATAGCAGGTGCCACAGTATTTACATGGAAGGGGGATAGAGGCAAGTGTGTGACAGGCTCATTCTAATACCTCTGCGTGCGGAGGTGGAATTTTTAACGGTGGGACATGTGACAGGGCTATCAGAGGTCTGCAAAATTACCTTTTTAACAGTGGGACACAAGTCACAGTTCTATTCCTTCTGGGACTTTGGAAATCACACCTTTCTCATTAAGTAAGAAAATGAAAACAGAGAAATCCCAATTGACAGTGATGGCTCAATAGCGCCATCTCGTGGTTAGCTCTGTCGCCATCCCTGGAGCAGTGCACGGCCCCGCCCCTTGTCAGGTGTTTTCCTCTCTCTGTGTCTCTGAGTCCCAGCCAGCAGCAAAGAAGGAACCTGGACAAGACAGAACATCCTACAGACTGGAATGGTAACCAAAGGCATCTCTGAGGAGAACTTTGAGGTGGGCTCTAAAGTGGGCAGATACCCAGGCAACAAAGTGCAGGAAAGACGTTTTTGATGAGGGGCGTGGTGTGCACAAATGTTGGTGGCTAAAATATGTCAGGTCCTCTGAGGTTATGAGGCTGGAAAGTCTTTGGTCGCTGTGTGTGGGAGGCCTCCCTAGATTTTCTGAGAAACAGCATCAAAGAGCATCTCTTTTCACCTACAGACCAGCCCTGTGCTAAGCCACATATATACATTAGCCTGTCCACCCTCAGGGCAGGATACTATTATTACTTCCATTGTACAGATCAACAAAGTGAGGCTCAAGGAGGTTAAAGCGATTACCTGAAGTGACTTAGCTAAAAAGCGGCAGACCCAGGATTTCAGCCAAAGTCTCTTATCTAAATCCAAAGCATGATCTTGCTCTTCATAAAGATGTTCTGATCTGCAGGTCTCTGCTGTTGCTTGTGACAGAGACAATTGCCACAAACGAAAGTGCTCAATCCAGAGCACTTCTGCTTTCAGTCTAAGTGGCTGCCAAACAATCTGTCCACGTAAAGGTCAGGTTTCCCCTATGACCCTTCAAGTTTGCACCCTGGGCCCTCTTGTCACCTGGCCAGCTGGCCACAGTCTCTGAATGATTGGGACACAGATGTGGCAAAATGGGAAGGTGTGATGGTTAATTTCATGTGTCAACTTGACTGGGCTAAAGGATGACCAGATAGCTGATAAAACATTATTTCTGGGCGTGTCTGCGAAGGTGTTTCTGGAAAAGATTAGCATTTGAATCTGTAGACCGAATAAAGAAGCTCACCCTCCCCAGTGTGGGTGGGCATCACCCAATCTGTTGAGAGCTCAAATAGAACAAGAAGTGGAGGAAGGTACATTTTCTCTCAGTTTGAGCTGGGACATCCATCTTCTCTTGCCCTCAGAGATTGGAGGTCCTGATTCTTGGGCCTTAGAGCTTTAACTGGGGCTTTCACCACCAGCTTTCCTGGCTCTATTTCTCTGGAAAGCCCTGTCCAATACACAAGGGTTGTGAGGTCTGCGGTCCAAATCCCAGCTCTGCCCCTGAGAGGCTTAAGCATAACATGTCCCAAACTGAGCTTCCGATCTTCCTCCCAAACCTGCTCCTCATCACCTTCAACTTTCCTACTCATTCACTCTCCCCCAGCCACACTTTTTACCTTGCCCTTCCTGGATATTCCTGCCTCAGGACCTTTGCTGTGGCTGTTCCCTCTGCTTGGAAATGCTTTGCCTTCCGACATGCACATGGCTTCATCCCTCAACTCCTCCGGGTCTTTGCACCAACGTCACCATCTCCATGAGGCCAAGCCCAGCCGCCACCACCCCCAACTGCCCTATATTTCCCGTAGTAGTTGCCACCTTCAACGAGGCTATATAATTTACTTATTTCTGGTTTATTGTCTGCCTTCCTCCACTAGAATCAAAGTCCCCCCAGGAATGGTAGACCTAGGTGGCAACTGTACATGTGTTCCCTGGGAAACTTTTAATTCTGCTGTATGTGTGAAATTTTTCATAATAAATTTTGGGGTAATGTTCCCAAAGCCAAGAATTTTATCTGCTTTATTCACTGGTGTATCCCAAGTGCCCGGACAGGACCTGGCACATAGTAGGTGCATAACAAACATTATAAAATGAAGGAATTAATGAGTAAATGGCGTTACGTGGGGCAAGTTATTTTGTCTCCCTTAACCTTTGGGTGTCGACTGCAAACTGGGCAAAATAGTAGCCATTTTTCATTTATTTAATAAGCATTTACTGAACATGAACTACATATCTGGAACTATATTAGGTACCAGGGATGTAACAGTGAACAAAGAAACTAGGTCCTCCTGCCCATGGAGCTTATGACCCAGATATGTAAACATGATCACAATTTCATGTAACCCCAACGCATCCATGAGGTAGTAACCTAACGCCTGTATGTCCCAAGTCTGTCTGGGGGGTTCAGGGAGGACCTCTCAGCTGAATGGCATCTAAACTGAGCACTAAAAGATATGAAGAAATTACCTCCTCAATATACATTTCCTCCTTCTTCCTTATTAACAGAATCCTCTTGTGTCTTTTTTTTCCCTGAGGGCAACAACGTATCCAGCTTAAAACCCTCCCTTACTAGCGTCTCTTGCAGCTAGGGCCATCTGACCAGCGAAAGGAAGGCAGTGTGCCTTTAGCCTTTTGGCCCTTTGTCCTTCTTTGGCTTCCCTGCCTGCTGACGTGATGCCTAGAGGTGAAGCGGTCATTTTGTCACCATGAGGAGGAAACTGCATGGCAGAACAGGAAGATGAAAAAGCTGGGGTTCCTGACGGGATCTCTGACTCACTGTCCCAACCATGGCTTGCCTACTGCTTAGTTTATTATTGTTCAAGCCAATTAAAACCCTGCCTCTTCAATCCATTATAGCAGGGTTTTCTGATATTTATAGTCATGAGCAATCCTGTAGTCCCATGCAAGATATTAGTGAAGGTAAGAAAATGAAAGTGAAATGTACTAGGCCCAGGGCACAGTATGTGCAAAGGCCCAGGGGTGTGAGTGAGCAAAGTCAATTTAGGCAACAGAAAGAAGTTCAGCGCAGCCAAAATGGAGTGGATGAAAAGAAGGTGCTGAGTGAAGAGTTTGCAGAAGTAAACAGGGATTCCATTGAAATTGAGGTTTTTGTAAATCGAATTAGAGAAACAATGAGGAGCCGTCACAAGCTGCTAGGAAAAATCAGAGTTAACTTACAGAAAGTGCCCCATATAGAGTGGGTGCTCAAAATATGACATGCATTTTGAGTATTGTTTTACCTCTGAATATGCACAAACAACTCCTGCAACAAAATGAAGATGCATCACCTTTATCTGCAAGCCCTCCAGAGGTCACCAACACACGCACAGGGGACACAGTGTGGTGAGATGGAAGAGAAAAGCAATCCCTTCAGGACAGGTAAACCGATGCCAGGTAAATCGACACCTCATCCGTATTTGCCACCACCAGGATTTATTCCCACACAGAACTCTCCACAGCACAACCTCAAGGCCCCTCTGCAATTGACCATGTCGAGCACCGATGTTCCAGCGCATCTCAGAAAAACGGCAGAAACGCCAAGGCAAGGTGGCCGCCTGAGGTGGCCTCTTCTCCTTCCTTGTCCCTGGACTGTTTCTAGCAGACGGCAGCGAATGCCTAAATGAGGGTTTGATCGATGGGGGCCAAGCTGATATTGATAAAGCAGCTTCAGTTTCTGCAAATCACTCAGCACTCGTAGATACTGAAGATTAATCTTTACAAATACGGGGCAAAGGGGGAAAAAAAAACCCAAGTCGATTCAGTTTCTGATTATTACTTTCTCCAGAAGGCACAGAAGAGTCAAAAGTTTAACTGATGTACATTAGACAGGGAGACAAATCCAGAAATATCACCCAATTACCCGGTAGCTTCTAGAAGGTATTTTTCATGACAGCAGGTGGGTTTGCCTTTTCTAAATCAGGAAGGAGACAAGACACCACTAACAGGATGTTCACCTGGCCTGGCGCACAAGCGCCAACCTCACCGGATAAACTTAAGCCTGAAAATTTGTTCTCAGTCTACATAGTGCCCTTGAAAATGCATTTCCACCAATTTCCTAGTTATTTCTGATTTGTGCTGCATATATCTTTAAAAATTATACTGACGGGTCCTTCCTAGAGATGGATTTTTTGGTAACTACAAAGAAACAATAAATAAAAGTGCTTAGCCTCTCTAGGCCTCCATTTTCACATCCAGAAAGTGGGTACAGCCCAGTATGTTATATATAGCAGACACTACTGACTTCTGGAGCCAGATTGTTCTCTACTGGGAGCAGGTTGCGAGGGGTGCTGTCCTGTGCATTATAAGAGATTTAGTAGCATCCTTGACATCTACCCACCGAATGCTAGGAGCAACCACTCCCCACTTCCCAGTTGAGGCAACAAAAAGTATCTCCAGACATTTCCAAATGTCCCTGGGGGTATAAAACCACTTGCATATAGCAATGAGCAAATAGGTAACATAAATAAGAGTTGGAAAAACCCTTATCAAAAAATCTTCCATGTTGTAATCACATAAGCAACACCACCAAATACCTGAACTTGATGCCAGTTATAACCTCTTCATTTATATACAGGTCACAGCCAAGAACTTGAGGCAGACCACAGAGTAATTACCTGAGGTCAAGGCCACTTCCTGGGGTGCCACCTGCGTAGCTACACACAGCCTGAAGAACTCATTCTGCTGCTGGTATCTTGAAACTCCTACTAATTTTCATAATAAGGAGCCCTGTGTTTACATTTCGCGTCAGGCCCTGCAAATTATGTGGCTAGCCCTGCCCAGCATGCATGTTTGGTTTCATTTTTTCCATCTTTACTGAGGTATAATTGAAAAATAAAAATTGAATATATTTACCATGTGCAAAGTGATGTTTGGATATATGTATACATTGTGAAATGATTACCATGAACCAGCTAATGACCCTCCTCATCGCCTCACATGGTTATCTTTGTGTGTGAGGTCAGAATGCTTAGGACCTACTCTCTTAACAAATTTCAAGTATACAATATTGTTTGCTATAGTCACCATGCTCCGTTAGATCCCCAGAACTTAGTTCATCTTATAACCAAAACTTTGTACCCTTTGACTAGCATCTCCCTATTTCCCCCACCCTGCAACCCCTGGCAACCCCCATTCCAATTCTTCTCTCTCTTTCCAGGAGTTCAACTTTTTCAGATTCCACAAATAAGTGAGATCACACTGTATTTGTCTTTGTCTGTCTGACTTATTTCACTTAGCATAATCTAAGGTGCTTGTTTTAAACTCAGGTTCCTGGGTCCCCACTGTTTTCAACAGCTCAGCTTGATATCAAAGCCTGTAAGAGACACTTTGATTCTCTGAATTAAAATGAGAGATGAGAAACTAAGAACAGAGGAATTCTCTCTAAAACCTGGGGAATTTCGATTAAAAGTCATCTCTCATTTTAAGTGTATAAAATGTACAGCAGAGACCCAAGATGGGTTGGAAGACATAACTCTGAAACTGGTCTGGGAGGATTATATGACTTCATGGAAATGAATACAAATATATTTAAAATATTTAAATGGTCCAACCTTTCCATTTTTACTTATAAATGAGCTGAGAAGAAAATCAGATCATTTGAGGGGAATGATAAAGGACAATTTTTATAAAACTAAAATCACATTCCCTGAATCCTCAACTTGCTTAGCACAGGGAATGAAATTGACCTGGAATTCTCTTTGTGTGAGAGGGAAGACCAAGTCCCCAGTGTGGATTCGTTACTAGTTAGATTTTCCAGCACAGTTCACACTGCGGAATTTGCTCAACCTGATTCTGGTTTCTTCTTTTTAATCAGTTTTCACTTGCACTCCAACTACTTCCAAAAAATAAATAAATAAAGCAGAGACCTAAACTCTTGGGAACTTGGTTATAAAAAGAACTTCCCAGTCTGCATTTAGATGCCTCATTTAATTAGCTATCAGAAAAACAAGACAGACAGCATTTCCAAGGAGTTGACTCAATGTAATATCATACTATACGGATCTAACATGATACTGGGTGAGACACAAGGTCTCTATTGTAGAAAGCAAAACAGAAGCAAAGATGTATTCCGTGCACTTGACCATGTGAGTCCTGAAATCCACCTGGTAAAGGAAGAGATGAAACTTAGAGGACTTGGTAGAATCACAGAACATAGGGAAATGTTTCCAAAGGGGCCTCATCTGATGCTGCAAATAAGATGTATGTTTGTCTAGAGGAAAAATATAAAAAACAGTGTTGTTTGTTTCTTAGGGTTTTTTTTTTTTTTAACTTCTTCAATGCTGAGTTCTTGTTCCTATGAGGCCCTAGATGCATTTAGGAAAGGAAATGTAGAAGCAGAAACTGGAGAGGAATGACCTGCTTAATAAAAAGGGAAAGGTTTTGAAACCTGACAAGAAAGGGGGAAGGGGCAGAGCTGGGGAGAGGACAGAAGTTTCTAGAAACTTGCTTGTGCCAGAAAATCATCCCCTCCTGAAGTCCCCAATCTCCAGTGGGGTCCCATGAACTCACAAGCTGTGAGTAGGTTTCCCATAGTCGATGAGGAGAGGAGAAGTTCTGCATTTGGGCTCATGTGGAATGAAACCAAGACAGCATGGAGGTACTGGAGCCAGAGGCAGACAGGACCCTGAAAAGAGCCCCTTCCCCAAATTAGAAGGAATTAGCACTCATGAAGAGCCACACACAGGAAGAAACAGAAGATGCCTTGACTCACCGCCATGGAGAGGAGAAAGACAGCATGTGAGTGTTTCACTTTTCTATTGCTACAATAATAATGTCACGTAACAAACAGCTGCAAAGCTTCAGTGGCATAAAACAAGAAACACTACTGCTACGGATCAGTTGTGTGGTTCTTCTGGTTCCAGCTAGACTCATTCAAATGACTGCAGTCAACTGCAAGTTAGACAGGTGGCTCTAGTGATCTTGGCTGGGCTCTCTGGCTGGGCTCGCTCATGTGTCTGGGACAAGTGAGTCCTCTTCCATGTGGACTCATCTTCCTTCGAGACATCCCACGCCTTCACATGGCAAGGAAGGGTTCCAAGAGAACAGGTGGGTGCACACAAGGTCTCTTGAGACCTATGCTCCAAACTGGCACGTTATCACTTCCCTGTGTTCTATGGGTTAAATCAAGATCCAGGGCCAACCCAGATTCAAGGAGTGAGGAAATTGGATGCATCTGTTAATAAGAGTTGCTGCAAAGTCAGATTGCAGAGGGTGCAGACACAAGCAGGGAAATTATTGGGGCCTATTTGCAATCAACCTACTACAGTGGGGCTTTGAGTTGCCTACTTCCAGAAATTGTAGAGGAGCAGAGCATGAGAAGGAAGAGATGTAATAAGGAGGTAGGACTGTGAAGCTTTGGGTGGAAGCCACTGATGAGAAACCCGCCCCTCAAAAGCACCCCATATGGTGATGCCTACACGTACAACATCAAGGTAGAACCACCATCCATAACGTCTGGAACCCAGGACCTGATCTCCAAGCTGGCCCAACATGACCACCAAAGTGATGCCAGGAAAGCCCTCCCCAATCCAGCCATCTATAACCATTTTTAGGAGGCTGCCCCCAGGCTCAGAGGGCTTCCTGAGCCCTGTCTGCCACTATGACCATGAGCAAGTGTAGCACTGTCCCTAACTGTTTCTCATCTGTCTTCCATGGCTTTTCTTTTAAAGAGTTATTTAGGAAGAGCTGAAGTAATTTGCTTTTAAAAATGAAAAACAATAGAACCAGTATTTTCTTGAAAGTCAGCTTGAGACACAGTAAACAATGCTGCCAAAAGCAAAGCAGAAAATGCTGAAAACATTCGTGTCCCTTCAACTGCTCTGACCAAGGCTTGAGAGGATGCTCCATGGGGAGACACAGGCTCAGAGCTACAGCAGCAGGAGTCACGGACACCCCAAGCTTGTCTTTCCAAGGAGAAATTTTACCAGACCGTTTCCCTCTGCCCCTTTCTCTACCACCTCACAAACCACTCCCATTTGGCAACAAAAATACAATCTTTGGAAGGAAAAAAGAAATAACTGTTTAAATAAAAAGAATATATTCCTAGCATTCATTCACCCTCTTCATCCTTCTTCCTGCCCTTGCCCCCCTCAAAAAAAAATCTCATTTATCATGTTGATTTTCTCATCTCTTACAAACACCACACAATTGGGTAAATAAGTTCTGTGTTCAATCTTTTAACAGGGGTTATTCAATTTACTCCAGCCAACATGAATATTTCCCCCTGGTTTCCATGACAACATCTCAGCACATTCAGTCTTCATATAAATGAGTTATTGCTTTTATGTTCTCATACCCTAAGACAATGGGGAAATTAACATAATGTGGTCATACCAAAAAAAAAAAAACAATCAAAACAATCAAAATCCTCATATCCTCCCCAGAAATTCACAGATAGCGTTCAGTGAAAAAGAACCAAAGAGAAATGAGGCCTTCACATCTGACAACACTGTTAACATTAGAGATTTCATTTCAGATGCATTTAAATGAAGCCAGACCATAATAAGGTTTTAAAAAGTGTATAGACAGAGAATCAAAGTGAAGGGGAAAGAGATATAAAGTCAGGGGCCCAAATTCACTTTCAGGCCACATGTCCTCCCAATGTGACCACCTTTCTCTACCTCTCTCTGCCCTTCAGCCACGCTTGCATTCCTGCCCCAGGACCTTCACGTACACTGTTGCCTGTGCTTGAACATTGTTTCCCTGCTCTTCTCCCTATGCCTGCTTTGCTTAGCTAATTCCTACTCATCCTTCAGATCTCAGCTGAGAAAAGTCACCTCGTCAGGGAAGTCATGCTTTGCCACTCTCCGGCGTATATTCATATATCTTCCTGGTTCTTTGTATTCCTCATCATCTTAGGTTGCGTTTTCCCAGAAGTGGATCCTATGGGAAGGATTTAAAGGCAAGTGGTTTATTTGGAAACCAATCCCAGGAAACACTGGTACAATAGTGGAGGAGTGAGACAGAGAAGGGGAAGAAGTCAATCCAGGTCATGCTGATGAGCAGGTTGCTACTATGGGCAACCAGAGATCAATCCCACTGGGGACATCTGAGTAATAGCATAGAGCATGCCTCACCCTGAGGTAAGGAAGGTGGAATAACTGCACTCAGTGGTTGGCTGGAGGGAGATTCTCCTGGGCTTTCATTTCTATCCACTTCCAGCCTGTCCCACAAGGACCCAGCATGCTACGGTGGCCAGAGAAAGCCCAGGTATCACTGCAGTGCTTGCAGGAGGAATGGTGAGCACTGAAGGAATGTGTGGGCAAGGCACCAAGTGCACCTGTCACATCCTCCAATGCAAACAGCGTAATTACAGCTGGAGACTGGAGATCAATGGAACAGAGGACAAGAAGTTTAATTCAAAGACATTAGGCAAACAGCAATGGAGTTCAAATGAAGACAAAGAAAGGTATAGGAACAGAGGGGAAGTATAAATTCACAAGATATCAAAGATCTTGGCTCCAGGCCTGGGTGAGTGATTGGATGTTGGGGTATAGGTGTTAATCAAAGAGCTGGAGACTTTATGGAAAAGGGTGTCTAAGGACTTTCCTGCCATCCTAACAAATCCCCATCTTCTCTTTTGCTGGCCAGGGGCCTACTGGCAGGACAATCCAATCCAGGGCAATTCCAGTTCATAGGTCAAGGAAGATTGATCCTTGGTCCCAAGGTTGCGAGTGACTGCCCCCCAACAATGGATTTCAGAATGACCTCTCATCCTATTTGTTGAACTTAGAATCCTAAGCCTCTCAGCTTCCTCATGATTCTTATTAGAGAAAGTAATTTAATTACTCACCAATAGAGAAATGGCTCATTAAACAAGGATATATCCATTCAATCAAATATTATACAACCACTAAAAAACAATGGCTATTCAGGGGTAAGTATTCAAAAGAGATGTATGCAATAGGATAATCATAACAAATGTAAATTACGCTCACTGTTCACTGATTGTCTCCCTGCAGGAGTATGGAAGTTCAACAACAGCAGGGATCTTTATTTCCCGTTCAGTGCTAGATCCTTAGTACTTGAGATAGCGCCAGGCACAAAAATATCCAACACCCAACAAGATCAAAGTTACAGTGTCTGATATCCAATCAAAAATTATTTTAAAAAAATAATAAAATAAATATTTTAAAATTTAAAAAAAATTACTCAGCCTACCCTGAGTAGGGGTAAAGGGCTGGCTTCCATCACACCCATCGACTCGCAGAGGTTCTGGATTCTCCAGCAGCTGCTGGGAGGGGCTGGGTGCCATGATACAGAAGTACGGGGCAGGGCAAGCTTTGACCAATAAGCAACCAGAGAAGGGAGGGAGCTGGCAGAAAAATGACTCCAGAAGTGTCCCGTGCCCTGTTTCTGCAAAACTTTGGCTCCATTCGGTAATATGCACCTCTTTGTGTTTGCTTCCCTTCCTTCCCTCTTCCCCTCATTCCTGCTTCCATGCGATTGCATGACCCAATAGAGCACTAGCATATTTGTATCAGGCACTACGGCTAGGCTGAGATGATCTCTCCCAAAATCTGTGACACATGGAGTATCTCCTGAAGGATACTGCCCTGGTTAATCCCAAAACATCATGGCTTAAAACATCAGCTGTTTTTTTTAGAGTTTCTGATTTTGAAGAATTCAAGCAGGACCCAGCTTGGCAATTTTTCTGCTCCACGTGGTGTCTGCTGGGGTCATTCAGTGGTATTCAGATGGCTCCTGGGCTGCTCTGAAGGGTCCAAGACAGTTTCAGTGACATGCGAGGCACCTTGGTGGGGCCAGCTGGAAGCTGGGCTCAGCGGGACCCTCTCTCTCTCTCCACATCATCTCGGGGTCTCTCCATGTGTCCCTCCAACTGGGTGTTCAGATTTTTTGCATGGTAACTCGGGGCTTTAAGATCAAGAGTTCCAAGAGGCAGGAAGCACAAACTACACGATCCCTTAACGGCTAGGATGAGAACCATCATGGTACCATTTCTATGGCATTCTATCAGTCAAAGCCATCCCAGGCCAGCCCAGCCTCAAGGGGAAAGGAAATAGATCCCACTTCTCAATGCCTAGGGTGTCAGTTTGCAGTCCTCTTTAACCATTCACAGATATGTAAGAAACTGGGGAGAAGAGTGGGCTGAAGCCCGCAGCATTGGCACCGGAGGGTCCTTTTACCCTGCCGACATGATTTCCCATGAGCATGTATTACTTTTTTCAAATAAAAAATGGGGAAGGACAAGAGCAGGGGGAGGACCAATGTCAATGACCTGAATCCTCCTCTTGTGTGGCAGAGAGTCAATAGAGAATGTCTTAAACTGATAAATCAAGAAACAGCTGCATAAGCATCTTATTTGGAGTTCCAGAGACAAACACCAGAAGACCTAAAAATGGAAACATTTCAAGCAGTTTCCTCTGGGAAATAAGACTTGAGGAGAAGAGAGCAGGGGGAAGGGGTGAGGCACCTCTGCTTTCATTAGCAACTCTTCTGTCTTTGACTGTGTACCATGTGCACATATGACTTTGATTTAAAAATTTCAAAAGGGGGAAAAAATAAGAGAAAACAACTGGTGATGGTTATTCTAAAAACTATGTAATTAAACCTGGGAAAAAAGTCTCATTTTGGTAAGTGGATAAAACAGCAGGATACAAAATGATATTATTAGTATGGCTGCAAGTGTATTTAACAAAAAATGAGAGAAAACATATGGGAGAGAAAGATTGCAAAGAAATGTACCTAACAAATGATGGCAGGTGGGTTTCTCTTCTGAGTTTCCCAAATTTTCAGTAATGTGATTCTCTTGCTTTGCTAAGGAAAAGAAGTAAATTCATTACATTAAGTAAGTGAATCGAGCAGTGATTAAATAAAAATGTCAGAAGAGTCTCTGAAGAACTCTCGGCTACTACACGAGAAGCGTGTTCTAAATCCCCGACCCCCTGCTCCTATCTGCAGAAGGGGAATGCTGTCCAGAGGCTCTGGAAGACTCTAGTCAGCCCTGCTGGCAGATTCGGTTACGAAACCTTCCGAGGAGGAATTTAGTCCATTTTAATTCAACTCAACAAGAACTTTTGTAATTCTCCAATATACTGAGTTCTGCATTTGGAACACCCAGTCAGCCACAAAAATAAACATTTATCAAGCACCTACTATGTGTCAGACAGATGCTAGTTGCTGGGGCAACAATGATAAAGGAGATAGGCAAAATATCCACCTCTTTGGAGCCAAGTGACCGGCCAACTGCAGTATATCCTAATAGGTGCTCTAATGGGGGAAAGTACAAAGAGCTGTAGGAGATAACCTGGAGGGCTTCCCAGAAGAGGCCAAATCTAAGCTCAGATTCAAAGGCTAAACCAGAGCAGATCAGTCTAACTTGGAGAAAGTGTTTCCAGCACAGAGAACAGGATATACAAAGATTCAGAGACAATAGAGAAGATGGATAAATTCAAAGAATCAGGAATGACCAAAAAAAGATTTCCTATGATTGCAAGAGACATTTCCAAAAGACCACTCACTTGGGGCCTCTGGGACTAGACAGCTTGAACGGGAATCTCAGCCCTATTGTGTGAGCTCAGACAAGGTGCTTCCCCTCATGTGCCTCAGTTTCCATATCTGCAAAATGGAGTAGAACTTATAAGAGTTATATGAATTAAATGAGAGAATAAGTGAGCATTGTTTAGTTGTTTGTAAGTGTTGCTTGTTGTTACTGTTCCATAACTGCCAGTAAAAGTAACAGCTCGGGCTTTTGTTGAGCCCTCATTTTGCACAAGGCCAGTGACAGGTACATTGTGTCAATAATGCAAACGCAGGTATCTCATTTAATCCTCGCATCAACACTCAGATAGGTTTTATCAGCATCGCCATTTTGCAGATGAGGAAAACTGAGGCAGGGAGAAGTTGTGTAATATTGTAGCTGTTCTTGGTGCCTCACCCAGAACCTCTTTACATGCCAACCCATCCATCCTCAGCCTTTGCCAGTCTGTGCCTAATGGTATAACCAACGCTTTCTCCAGAGAACTCCCCTTGGCTGATGGAAGCCATCTCACCCAGGACAGTTAGGCTATGTCATCCTAGGACAGCCATATAGCTGATATGGGGTTGGTCAGGGGTGGGGGGCTGTCGGGAGTCGTACAAAAGTCCAGTCCTCTTGCTTCAAGGCACAACACGCTCCAGAGCCCCACGTGGGATCAAGGCCAGACCTGGCCTGTAAGACCCTAACCATCCTTGGCTCTGTCCCCTCCCCGACCCTCCTTCCCTCACTTCCCTTCTCTAGAGAACCCTCCTTGAATAAACGACACCTGCCCAAATCCCTGTCTCGGCCTTCTGAGAAATCCAACCCAAGTCACACAACTCACAGGGATCCAGACCAGGCGTTCCCATGCCAAAGGGCCCCACGTTAGACCACCGAGCTGCACCGTGCTCACCTCTAAGTCTGCAGCATGGGATCAAAGAACAGCTGCTGCTGCCAACCCTGCCAGGAATGAGCCCGCGTCGGGGGAACAAGGTGCGCCAGACACCAGCTCAGACTAGGGGAGCAAGTCCAAGGAGATGACAGAAGGGCCACAGCAAACGCAAGGGCAGCCGGCTGCACTTTCATGGGGGTTTCTGAAAAGCATTCATAAGGGTAGTTTAAAAAGGGCATCAGAGAGCAGGTAGGCTTTTGAGCCCTGGTCTTGGGAAAGAAGTGAGAGAGAGTGAAAGAATATGGGCTTGAGACAGATCCATTCCCAGCCCTGCAAGTTCCAAGGCCTCGGTTTCTTTCTTTGTGACATGGACTGGACAGCTGGCATGTGTAAAGTGCCTACGCTGCGCCTAGCGTGCACTAGGTGCTTGGCACGTGTCTATTCCCTTTTCCCTTGTTCAAGGCCACCTAGAGCATGGCTGGCAGAGCTAGGAGCCTTCTCATTTACCAAAATCAGAGAATTTCTCCAAAAAACAAACAGCCTCCTGCCCTCTCCTGCCCCCCACCTTAATAGTTTATTTCCCAGTTATTCAATGCAAGAGACTTAGCCAAGCTGAAGTTATTCAAAATCGACTTTGAGATCAGGAACAAATTGGCTACAGCAGTCAGCGATTGGCAAATGCAATCTAAATGCCCCAGGCGGCATTAGAGCCTTCCACGTTGACAGGAAGAGTCAATATGCATCTTGGAAAATTCTGAGGAAAAAAAAAAGTAAAGGTCACCACATTTGTAGGCAGCATGGATTTTCTTGAGACCATTACAAACAGACTGCCTAAACTGCAAAGATTCCAGGCTTGACAGCTCCCAGAGGACTCCAGATGGGAAGAACACTACCCCCATCTCATACAGATCCCGACTGCCGTCTGTGGCCATCCGAAGGTTTTCCCGCTGCCCGTCCTGTGGTTGAAATGTCACAGGCAGCCTGCGATGCCCCAGAGAACTGTCCTTCTGGGAGGACCAACGTGGGGCCAACCCTGTGTTCCAAGGGTCTGACCGGGCAGAGAAGCCAAGGAGGCACAAATCAGGACAGTGGCTCCAAATATTTCTGTCAGAAGAGAATCTTAAGCCAAAGTAGGAAGACCAAACCCCAGGTAAGTCTGGAAGGACAGAGTAGGATCATAATCAGGAAGGAGACTAAATTAGGGGCCGGCAGACGATAGGCTGGGATAATTGTTTTGAGCAGCATTAGAATTTTTGTGTTGTCTGTTTTGTTGTAAGAATAGTATTAATATTAATAAAAACAGCTAATATTTATCAAGTGCCTTCAAGTGCCTATGCTAAACCTTCACATGCATCCTCTCACTTAATTCTCACAGTGCTCTACAAAATGGGTATTGCTTCATGCCCATTTCACAGAGAAGAAGACTGAGGCGTGGAGAGGTGTCTACAAGGTCACCCAGGTAATCATGAAAGCCCAGGAAATCCAGCTGCAGACCTCCGGACCTTGTCCATGTCACTTTATTACATGTGGGGAGCTCCAGAGTGTGTTAGCTTAACTCAAGTAAATAGTGAAAGTTTAATTCTCAACATAAGCCAGTCATTTTTTAAAGTATCTTACATTTATTTTTTATTAATTTTTTTAAGTTGACAAAATTGTATATATTTATCATATACAACATGATGTTCTAAAATATGTATACGTGATGGAATGGCTAAATCAAACTGATTAACATAAGCATTATCTCACTTTTTTTGTGATGAGAAATACTTAAAGTCTACTCTCTTAGCAATTTTCAAGAATACAGTATATTGTTATTAACTATAGTCACCATTTTGCAAACAAGGAAATCAATGCCCAGTAAAAGTATGGGGCATAATAGAACCCTTCACTGAAGCTGGGGTCATGGGTGAAAAACTAAAAATACATTTGTATATAATGCAAATATGATATTGGCGTATGTTATTGTTCAGCAAGTATGTACTTCCTCCCATTCCTTCCACCATGGGAGGAATATAGTTCTCTGCCCCACCAATGTTGGCTTTGTTTTGGTCAATGGAACATGAGCAGAAACCCAGCTTAGGCTTTAAGAAGCCTC
>CAUYSK010044546.1:0-74962 GCA_963575035.1 Avahi laniger | reverse complement strand
CATGCCTGTAGTCCCAGCTACTTGGGAGGCTGAGACAGTAGGATTGCTTGAGTCCAGGAGTTTGAGGTTGCTGTGAGCTAGGCTGACGCCACGGCACTCGCTCCAGGCAAGAGAGTGAGACTCTGTCTCAAAAAAAAAAAACAGTTTGGCAGCTTGTTATAAACTTAAGCATACACTTACCCTGCAACCAGCAATTCTACTCCTAAGTCTTTATGTAAGAAAAACATACGACCACACAGAGACCTGAATGTGGTGTTTACCTTTATTCATAAAAGCCCCAAACTGGAAATAACATAAATGTGCATCAAACGTAAAGGGACAGATTGTGATATAGCCATACAATGGCACACTACTCAGCAATAAAAAGGAACCAACTACTCATACGTGCAACAATAGATGACTCTCAAATGGATTGTTTTAAGTGAAAGAAGCCAGATATAGAAACCAAAACAGCATGGTACTGGTATAAAAGCAGAGACTTAGACCAATAGAATAGAACAGAGAACCCAGATATAAAACTGTCTTTCTGCAACCAACTGATCTTTGACAAAGCGAAAAACAACATACTCTGAAAAGGAAGCCCTATTTAATAAATGGCGCTGGGAAAACTGGATAGCCACATGCAGAAGAATGAAACAGGATCCCCCGTCACTCACTATATGTAAAAATTAATTCAATATGGATAAAAGACTTAAATGTAAGGCATATAATGTAAATGTAAACCATAAAAATTCTAGAAGAAAATGTAGGAAAAACTCTTGTAGACATCGGCCTAAGCAAAGAATTTGTGACTAAGACCCCAAAGGCAAACACAGCAACAACAAAAATAAATAAATGGGATTTGATTAAATTAAAAAGCTTCTGTACAGCAAAAGAAATAATCAATAAATAGACAACCTACAGAATGGGAGAAAATATTTGTAAACTATACATCTCATAAAGGGCTAATATCCAGAATCTACAAAGAGCTCAGACAAATCAGCAAGATAAAAACAAACAACCCCATGAAAAAGTGGACAAAAGACATGAACAGAAGTTTTTCAAAAGAAGATAGACAAATGGCCAACAAACATATGAAGAAATGCTCAATATCACTAATCATCAGTTAATTCAAATTAAAACCAAAATAAGGTATCACCTTACCCCTGTCAGAATGGCCATTATTAAAACGTCAAAAAAAAAATAGATGCTGGTGTGGATGCAGAGAGAAAGAAACACTTATACATGGTTGGTGGGACTGAAAATTAGTACAACCTCTATGGAAAATAGCATGGAGATTCCTCAAAGAAATAAATGTAGACTTACCATTTGACCCAACAATCCCACTACTGGGTACATACCCAAAGGAAAAGAAGTAATTTTATCAAAAAGACACCTGCACTCAAATGTTTATCACAGCACAATTCACAATTGCAAAAATGTGGAATCAACCTAAGTATCTATCAATTCATGAGTGTATTTTGAAAATGTGGTATGTATATACCATGGAATATTACTCAGCCATAAAAGGGAATGAAATAATGTCTTTTGCAGCAACTTGGATGGACTAGAGACCATTATTCTAACTGAAGTATCTCAGGATTGGAAAAACAAACACCACATGTACTCTCTAATAATTAGGAGCTAATCGATGGGCACAAAGAGATGTAAAGGTCATTGGAAATCAAGAAGGGGGAGGGGAGAGGGAGGAAGGGGTAAAAACCTATCTATTGGGTACAATGAACACTAATTCAGGTGATGGGCACACTAAAAGCCCCAACTTAAGCATTATAAAAGGTATCCATGTAACAAAAACATTTGTACCCCCTTAATATTTTGAAATTTAAAAAAGGCGACATACTGTATGATTCCATTTATATGACATTCTAGAAAAGGCAAAGCTATGGTGATAGAAATCAGATCGGTAGCTGCCAGGGGCTAGAGGTGAGAGAGGGAAATAACTGCAAAGGGGTACAGGGGAACTTTTGGAATGATGAACTAGTTATACTAATCAAGATATAGCTTGATTGTGGTGATGAATACATGATTAAAGACATTTGTCAAAACTTATCAAACTGTACAATTAAAATATTTATCGTGTGTAAACAATTAATATTCATTGGTAAAGCTGTTTTTTAAAGAGAACTAGCTACAGAGCATCATTTTTCCTTATATTAACATATAGGATAGTCCAAACATGGAAAACCTTTGCAAGGATAAAGGACCTCAGACTTCAGGTCAACTCACATCATTTTATGATTTTTTTTTTACATATTAGACTCTGAAGGGGTTTTTTCCCTCCAGTTTCCTACTCCCACTGGCACTCTTTCAATTGGTAGCTAGTTTTTACATCTTTCTCACCTTTAAGGTGGAGCCACAGGCTCTTACGAGCACTGCAGAATCCAAACTGGGAGGGCTGTCTTTTAAGTCTGTCTTAGTCCATTTCTGCTGCTATAACAAAATATCTTAGACTGGGTAATTTATAAATAATAGAAATATATATGTCTTACAGTTCTGCAGCCTGGGAAGTCCAAGATTGAGATGCTAGCAGATTCTGTATCTGGTGAGGGCTTGCTCTCTGTTTCACAGATGGCACCTTCTTGTTGTATCCTCACATGATGGAAGGGGTGGAAGATTCCCTCAAGCCTCTAAGGGCACTAATCCCATTCATGAGGGTGGAGCCATCATGACCTAATCACCTTCCAAAGGCCCCACGTTCAATACTACAACAGGGATTAGATTTCAATATGAATTTTGGAGGGACAAAAACATTCAGACTGTAGCAAGGTCTTAATTATTAAATCCACTGCAATGTTTGGAGTAAATTGGAGGGGAGAAAAGGGAGAAAGAGAGTTGAAATAGACTGAAATAGAGTAGAGGGGATGCAAAGAAATTCCAGAAAGAGACATTTAGGCAGACTTAGTCAGGGACCAGATGTGGGACATGAAAGAGAACAGCGTTCATACAAGACCCCTGTTCAAAAACCTTGAACAGTTCCCCATTGCCTTTGGGGAAAAGCCCAAACTCCTGAGCATGGGATATAAAGTTTTCAAGGTCTACTTCCAATCTATCTTTTCATTGGTTACTGCATCTTTTCACTGAGTCACAAGCTCCATAAGCACAGGCTTATCTGTATGTCACGAAAGTTTGTTATGTAACAGCAGGTGTTCAATGTATTTTGGTTGATTGTGCATTTACCTATTGATGGGTACTCATATTCTTTCCATTTGGGGCTGTTGCAAACAAAGCTGCTATGAACATTCTTATACAGGTCTTTGGGTGGACATATGCTTTCATTTCTCTTGGGTAAATACCTGGGAGTAGAATTGCTGTATTACATGGTAGGCTTGGTACAGACATAAAACTCTACTCAGCAATAAAAAGACACGGACTACTAGTACATGTAACAATACGGACAGACATAATTTTGGTGACTGAAGCAAGCCAGACTCCCCCAAAGACAGTACATACTGTCTGATTCCATGCACAAAATTTTTATATAAAACTCTAGAACAACCAAACTAAGCCATAGTAACAGAAAGCAGAAGAGTGGTTGAGGGAGCAAGGGACACGAGAAAACTTTTAGGGGTCATGGGCATGTTCACTATTTTGACTGCGGTGATGGTTTCACAGCTGTATATAAATGAAAACTTATCAAACTGTACATTTTAAACATATGCAGTTTACTGTATGTCAATTATACTTCAACAAAGCTGTAAATAAAATTACGAAGAGCAGGTTCTCAGTAAATGCATACAGAATGAAGCAGAGAAGTGTTCAAGGAATGCAAGGCAGGTGTTCAATAAATGTCAATGGAATTAATGCGCAGATGAAAGAGGTGAATAAATATTAGGTGTTTAATAAATTTAGAGTGAATGAACAAATTTGACAAATATTTAACGAATGTGCCAGGCACTATCCTAGGCTCTGGGAACAGATGAGGGAACCAAACAAAAATTCCTGTGCTCTAGTTTTAGGCGGACAGCAGACAATGAAAACATAAGTAAAACACATCTAGTGTGCTGGATAGGTGCTAAGGAGAAATAACAAGGCTGAGAAGGGGGATAGAGAATGTCAGGAAAGGATGCTGACATTTTAGAGAGCGTGGCCACCCTCCTTGAAAGGGTGACGCTTGAGAAAAGTCTTGAAAGATATCAGCTGACAAGGCGGTTGCCTAGGAAAATAAAAAATAACTGCTCCAATGTTAAAGAAAAGAATGCAAGAGTTGGAAGAACTGTCTGGAAGGAAAGTGAACCGGGTAGCAGGAGAGCAAAAGGCTGGGGCGGAGCCGGCCACGCCCCCTGCCGGCCCGCGAGTACCCGCGTTGCTCACCAGGAGGCGCCCCTGAGCCCGCCCCGCAGTCGCCTTCCGTCTCCCGCCCATGCGTGGGCACGCGCAGAAACCGCTAGGAAGTTGGGCGGTGTCGGTTTCCCTTCCCACGCGCGGACGCTGGCGTGGGCCGACGCGGCCGAGGCGCCCGCGCATGCGCAGAGTCAAGGCCGGGCTGCCCTTAAGGCGGGGCGGGGCGAAACGGGGCGGGACCGAGCAGGGCGGGGCGGGAGCTTGAGGTGATTCCCGAGCCGCAGGGGCAGCTGCGGCCGTGCGGGGAAACCGAAAGTGGGCGGCGGCCGCGGCCGGAGCCCTAGCGGACACTGCGGCGGCAGCTGGGCCCAGAACCGCGGGGACTGGCCGTGGGCCCCCGGAGCGAGGTGAGCGCAGGTCCTGCCGGCTCCAGGCGCGACAGGTGCCGGGCGTCGTCGGACGAGGTTTCGGGCGGGCGAGGCGCACCTTGGTCCCCCGTGGGACAGTGGCTCGGCGGGGCTCTCACAGGTTCCGGGCCTCTTCTCTGCAGCCGCAGGGGATGCCCGGGTCCGACGCCTGGAAACCCGGCCAGGCGCCGGGGGAATTGGAGTTCCAGAGCGTTGTGTTTTAAATCTTTGATGGGACCCCTCCCCCGGCCGCCCCGGGCCGGGCCGGGCGTTCACCCGGGAGTCGGACGGACCCTCCTGCCGCCTCGGAAGCTCAGTGCAGTGGGGGAAATGCAGCAGTGGGGGTGTGGACGAGGCCGGGAGATGCGGACCAGGAAGTGGTTCTCAGTCCCGGACCAACGGGCCGTGCCGCCGCCCCCTGAGAGGGATGTCTGATCTCCCGACTGTTTGAACCCATGTATTTTACACCATGAACTTTGAGTTCCTTAAAGGCGCGGACTTCTCTTTTAGGTCTCTGTACTCTGGAGATGAGTCCATGCAGGCCGCTCAAGTAAGGAAGGGCACACATATCTACTCCTTTCAAACCAGGAGCACTGATGGGTGGAAAGCATCAAGCTGAGAGGGAAACATGGATCCGCGAATAAGTTGTCAGCTTTCAGCAACATCCCTCAACAGGGTCAGGCTCTCAGCCTCAACTTGCTGGGAGGGAGCTTGGAGCCAGCATATCTTTTCTGTTCCCGGCCACTTGAGAGATATATTTCCATTAATAGTCAAGGGTACTGTTCCCAAATAATTTCAAAGAGCAGGGAAGGGAAATAACTACAGTAGAACAAGTCCCGGCCCAAGAAGAGTCTGACAGCTGCCAAACAAAACCAAACCAAAAAAACACTGATCTAGTTCATTAATTCTCCTCCCCACAATCCCCACCCACTAAGCGTGCAGGTGGAAAAATTGCAGAAAAGTGTTTCTGCCTAAAGATATAGGACAACTTAGTGGCAGAAAAGAAATTTAGACCCAAATTCCTATCTCTTCCTGGCCTGCCTTGATATGTATATATGTGTTGTATACTTCAAGTAGTGTAGGCTTTGCAGACTTGGATTGAAATCTGGGTCTCAGTTTACTAATTGTGTGATCTTGAACAAATTACATACTTTCTTTGATCCTGGTTTGTATATATAAAACAAATATTTAACTTACTCTGAAAAGCTTTTTCAAGATAATGGCTGTTAATCCTTTGGCTCATAATAATAGTCAATTAATGTTAACACTCTTCCTTCCACCAAACTACCTGTATTTTATGTTATTGGATTTCAGGTTTTTTGAGGGCAGGGACACAAAATTCTTTAAGTTTTCTGTATAATATAAGTTGACACATGGTGAAAATTTTTGCAGTTCCACTCAGCTGATGTTTAACTGAGCATCAGTTACATGCAAAGCATTGTGCTGAGTGTAGAGAATTGTACCTGGAGCCAGCTGGATTAGAACCCACATCTCCTGTGCCCCCAGTCCAGGGCCCTTTGGTGGCACACGACCTTCCTCTTTGCTGGGTAAACACAGTTAAACTGTAAAGCAGTAGTCGGCAGTGCCTTTGGATTTCAGTCCCTGTAGATTGGAAATGGAATGTAATCCTTGCTAATGCCCTTTTAAGTGTACTGGTTGAACATGGCTGAATAAACTATTGTTATTTTGTATCAAGAGATTGAAACTTCTTGAAGGACCTCTCTTTTAAGTTATCTGTGCAATATAATCTAGTTGGATACTCAATATGAATGTAAAGAAAAAATACTTTATAATTCAACTCTAAGTGCCTACTTTGGGTTTGTCAAGTGCTATTTTAAAAAACTTAGATTTGATATAAACTGCTTTGTATCTGGACACTTTCATAGGATGGAAGTTCCTTGGTGCTTGGAGTGAAATTTAATTTCATATTTATGTGAATTGGTTTTTCTTTTTTTTGTGCCAAACCTACTTTTTCCTCTCTCCACTCCCACCTCTGTACTTTTGAGTTTCATTCTTTTTCATTGTTTCCCCATGGGCCATGTAGTTCTAAAATGTTGGCTTTCGAACAAACTAAAAGTAATTAATTATGCAATTTTTAGTTGAAGACATGTATGTATGCCAATCAAAACTTATGATCAGCACAAGATACCCAATGGACTCAAAGTAAAATCGGTATTTTAGTCTGTGCAGCTTTGTTATGAGTAAACAAACCCATGGTTTTCATTAGATCGTTGGACCCCATTTCAGCCTTGAAGGAATCCAAAGAAAGTTGAGAATCATTGTTCTTTCATACCCTCCTTCTGTGTGTAAAAAGAGACCTGAGGTGACTTGCTCAAAGGGTCACAGGTAATTAATAGCAGAACTAGGATTAAGACCCAAGCTCCTGACTAAGCCACTTTATCATCTCAGAGGTTTTTCTCTAGTATGTAGATTTATGGAAATCTCTTACTTATATACATTCATGGTATGCAGTTAAAAGTACATGAATAATTTGGAACTTGAAATCACAAAAATAATGAAGAAAACTGCTGCCTAAAACACAAACCCTAAGGCAATATACCTCCACCTGAGGGAGTCTTTCCTTTAAAAACCAGTTGGTGAAGGAGTGATTGAGATGGTGACAAGTAGACCGTAACTGGAAAGAAAAGATAGCATATTAAGCTGTTGCAAGATGAGAAATCATTTACTGGGTAAAGATCTTAGACAAGAACCTTCCCTCTCTGAGGCTCAGTTTATTGATGTGTACGATGAGGGGTTTGGGTTAGCCTAGATAATGTCTAAAACATTTCAGCACAGATATTCTGGAACTCTAAGGTCCTGGCTTGTTGCTAGAATAGTGTCTTCAAGGAGTAGGCGGCCAGTTACCAGAGGTATATGCCCTAAGGAGGTATCCAAATACTTTAAAATTGAGCATCTGACTGAAGAAGGTAAAGAGAAATTACTTGGTGTTTTAAGTTTCCCTAATAATTATTATGGTTTCTTTTGGGATTTAGTGCCACTCTACAACTCCAATTCATGACATGAAAAATGTAATAGGAAGATGAGCCAAATAGTGCAGTTGGAAATAGCTGAGAAAGGAGAAACCTAGAGGAGAGAAAGGGTAGGTGAGAGACTAGCTCAGCTAAAGGCCTTGGGGCACCAGTAGCTAGAGGAAGCAGATAACATGCAAATGACTGAGCCTGGGAGGAGGGATCAATGGTGGAAAGCATTTTTATCTATGATACACCAAAACTGGGTTCTTCAGAATAAGACTTTCTTGGGCCATTTTCAGGTGTATTAAATACAAAAGCTGTGAATTTACAAAATATTGTTTTGAAATGTAGTGAGATTTATTTTAGGCCATTTAAATTATTTAAATCTTATTTCCCTGCAGGTTGTCATTAGTTTCCCCTACTCCCCACCCCACTTCTTGTACATTATTAACATCTTGAGTATTCACAATGAACTAGGTATAAACAGAGAGAAAAGAGAAAGAATGAAATCAGAAAAGGAGATGGCAGTTGCCATCACTGAATTTTTGCAAGAGTTGGCAGTTCTTTTGGATTTGAGTGTCACACCCTTACATCAGAATATGACAGATTCCTGTTTCAAGCCACTTTAAAGACTAGTCACTAAACATGCCCCAAGGTTGCTGTCAGTGTTCCCTGAATCAAAATTTATTTTCAGACTTAAGGAACAGCCATCTGAAAGGAAGTCCTAGTTTGGAAGCCAGAAGACGGGTTATTGTAATTCTGGCCATAAAAGTATGTGAGCGCTGGAACAATTTCCGTAGACCTCAGTTCCCTCATTTTAAGCTAAAGAGTTTGGAAGAGATGGTGTTAGGGTGCCCACTAACATTCCATGCTTCTCCCACCTCCCCATTCAGAGATTGGGCCCACCATCCTATGCCACTTGCCTAACCAGGCAGGGTCTGGGGACATTGTGGGATTGTGGTCTATCAGGGAACCTTTGCTCCAAGACCCTTTGCCAAAGCAGTATGAGACTTTCTGCCTACTGGTTAGGTGAGAAATCTTAGAAGAGATCCATTGGTGTTCTCACCAAGCTTGCCAGTTCATAAGTATATTAATGGGGCAAATAAGAAAATCTGTGGAAATTGTGATATTTCAAATTTAATGCTGTACTAAAATTTTTTGCAGTATACTAATACGTATGTCACTGCACTCTTAGCTATTGACTGCATATATTCATAGATCATTTTTTCATCTATGCCATGCTGCTAGAAAAATCTTTTTATTAAGTAACTGCTGAATGACAAGTACTGTGCTAAGCACATATAACTCTGCTTTTGACACTTTCATTCAGAAAGAAAGGCTAGAAAAGGAGGAGGAAAAAGTGAGGGGAAGGAAGCGAAGTTCAAGTGCAATCTGTCATGGCCAGTTTCTTTCTCCTTGACTGAGGTCTTTGCCAGCTGACCTTGGTCAGTTTCTGAAATCAGAAGTGCTATGATTTAATATTAATAATCCCCCACACCCAGTTCCTTTTTACCCTGATGCTTGGGATTCTTATTCAGCTCAAGCAGCCCCCATATTGGCCCTTAGGAATTTTAGCCTGAAAATTTGTGGTCTAAAACAGAGATGTCCAACTTCATTTCTCCCAACCTAGCCTAATTTATGATCACCAGAGCTTGTAGGACATTCTCAGATTCACAAAATAAAAATAATTTGAATTCTCTGAAACTGAAAATTATCACAACACTTTTAGAGAATAGAAATGAAGGGAAGAGAGTTGAAAGAACAAAATGACAACCTAAACATTTGTACCCCCATAATATGCTGAAAAAAAATTTTTTTTAAAATTTGGGGAGCCATTGTAGAGAAACTTCCAAACTTAATTTTTTTCAGGGGGGATGCCCAAAAGTTTGCCTTTAGAACACTAATAGTTGAAATTCCCATGATAAGTTTCCTTTTGTGCTTCTAGTAGATGATGTCCAAGATATTAAATTTGATTTTTATACTTAGAAGAAAGTGTTCTTATATACCTTGAGAGTGTAATTGCCATCCTCAGAAAATCTCAAAAAAGGCCGTGATAACCAAGAATATAATAAACTCAGAGCATTTTAGAGCAGTATAACAGTGATTTCTTTTAAGCTTTAACTTCCTTTTTATTCAGTGCCTAAAGTGAAGATAATGCAGGAATTGCAACCCAGACTGGAAGACATTGACAAGCATGAGAACCAGACATGCGTCTGAGTACAATCATATTTACCTTTCTGGGTTTTACTGCATTTTACTGCTTCTCACCAGCTTTGAGATCCTCAGTCTTACAGTTCAAGGGACTGTCCTTCCCTCCAGAAAGTTGTTTGCAAATAGAGAGTTACAGTATTCCATGACAGATTGCATATGTTAGAAAAAGGAGGGGGAAACCGACTTAATTTATAGATTGCAGCCTTGTGGTCAGGCATTGCTTCCCAATCTTCTCAAGTATGAGGTCCTTTTTGTAGCTTTGTAAAAAATCTTGTGCAACCTCATACACTAGTAGTTGTACTTCTAGTATCCATTGGTTGATTAAATATATAACTACCAAAAGCTGTGGTATACGCTAATAGTTGTACTTCTAGTATTTATTGGTTGATTAAATAAATAACTACTAAAAGCTATTATGAATTTAATATCAGTTTGTGTTTGTGAATACCAGCAGTATCTGCACACTGTTTAAAAACAAGAACATACACATGTGTGAAACCTTTACCGGTATTCAAGTGCTTACTGTTGTCGGGATGTGTGGACTCCTTGCATTAATGGCATCATTCTGACCAGGGCCTAGTCATTGAAACACTGGCTCAGAGTGGAAAGGCTGAGAAATAATCTACCTGGTGGTTTTCAACTACCGTTTGGCGACATGATTAACCATCTCATTCAGTTTATAACAATCACTAAAATTTGCAAATAATTTTTTAATAACTTAAATTGGATTCAAGGTTATTCCTTCAATAGCTCACATACATTATGCTATATTTTAGTGAATAGGAGAGAAAAGGAGTGGTGTTAGATAGGTGGAGAATTTCTCATTCATTCAACACATTCTTGAGCTCTCGTGGGCTAGGCACTAGGAATTCAACAGTAAACAAAACAGACATACATAAATCCCAGCTTTCATAGAACTTACATTCAAGTCAAAGAGACAGCCAAAAAAATAAAGAGGAATATTCGATGGTGAGAAGTGCTAGGGAGAAAAATAAGGCAGGGAAATGGTATAGACTGAGCAGCTGGCATAATAGTTATGATTTTGAATAGGGTATCCAGGGAAGGCCTTACTGTGTACGTGACAATTGAGCAAATCCTGCAGCAGGAGGAGATGTGGCTGTGACCCTGTGGCCCCTGGAGCAAGGACTTTCCACACAGAGGAAATGGCAGGTGTAAAGGCCCTGATGTGAGGCCTTCCAGGGTTTGTCCGAGGAAAAGCACGGAGGGTAGGTATGGGTAGGGGGTGGGTGGAGTAGAGTTAGTGAATGGAAAGAGAAGAGAGAATGGAGGTCACAGAAGTGGATGTATCTCCTTTTGGCCACTATAAAGAGTTTGGCTTTTTGTCCAAGTGAGATAGGCCTGCAGGGGTGGGGAACCTGCGGCCTTCTGATTTCAAGATTGTTGTTTTTTAAGCACCAAAATAGGCAAGAAAAGCTTCATCTTTCTCTGCTACACCCCTTTTAATAAAAGGATTGGTTCTGTAAAATTTAGATTCAGTTAAAAGGCGACACTTAAGGACCTAGAAGGCCACATGTGGCCTTAAGGCTGCAGGTTCCCCACCCCTGCAAGGATTTTGAGCAGAGGAATGACATAATAGGATTTATATTAGTAATATGTGAGGATTATTCTTTTGTATGGAGAATAGATTCCAGGTGGTGAAGTGAAAGCAGAGAGACCAGCTAAGAGCCCAGTTGCCCTAAACCAGGCAGGAGATGTTGCTGGCACAGACTAGGGCCATGCCATGGAGGTGGTGAGGGGTGAGGGAATTGTGGATGTCAGCCTGTCTGTCTTCATGTCTCACACTGGGGGAGCGTAGATGACTTCCTTCATCTTACAGGAAAAGAGACTGGGGCCCAGGAGAAGGGACTTATCCCAGGAAAATTATTGTGCAGTGTATTAAACTTGGGGAACACAAGAGGAGGCACAGGCACAACCATCTGCAAGTCCCTGTCCCTCTCCCCAAAACCAAATCAAAATATATCAACTACCAGGTTGTCAGCAACTTTACTGTTGAGAGAAATATTAAAATATGGATTTTTAACTATGATAATATGTACATTAAAGAGAGGGTGAGAGTAGGAGTTATATGTGTGGCACGAGCCTTTCTCAGGTCAAGTTGGGAAGTCTAACTTAGAAAAAACAGTGTAACAATGTCAACAAATGAAGATAGTTAAATGTGAGGTTAGATGGAGTGGGAAAAGTGAAAGTAAACATGCTACACGGATTAGCACTGTTACTTAATTTTCTTGTTAATGTCTCACTGTAAATACATACCTTGTATCTACATGAAACATATCTGAGAGTCTTGGGGCAAAAGGATAGAACAATTAGGATAGGGGCCATAAGGCATCTGCTATATCTTGGCAGAGTCTATGGCTTGAAAGAAGAAGATACATTGAAAGAGGGTGGGATTAGAGAAGCAAGCATTAGCCAAAGCTCTGCAGCTCTCACTATACTCTGTGGTCATTAGACAGGCTAGGGGCAGGGGAGGGGAGGGCAACAGCCCTCCTCGCACACCCCTCCCTAAAAATTGTTAAGTGCCCTCTCTGGGAGATCCCAGTTGGCAGCAGTTTCAGAGTAGAAATAAGGAAGATAGAGGGGGACATTTCAGGGACAAAATTGTTCTTCTGACTGTGGAAGGAGTAGAAGGCTTTTGTATAGGGTGGCCTGTAGAACAAGCTTCTGATCGGCCTCTAAGATGGGGCTAGACCTTTCAAACCAGCATCATATTGGAGTTCTGTTATATTTTAGTAATAGGATTAGTCAGTAAAATTCGTTTATCAGAGATTTTCCCCTGTAAATGAATGATTGCTGTCCACTTGAAATGTAGCTGAGGAAAAGTAGACCTCAGTGGGGAGGTGGCAGTGGAGCCAGACCTCTTTCCAAAAAGAAGGGGAGGAAGCGGCCATAGAAACTCTCTTTCTAGGGTGAAGGGTAAGGCCTTTTTACTAAAACTGGCAGGGAAGTATAAACTGCTCTGGCCAGGGAGGAGTCAGATGTCCTGAACAGTCTAGTTTGATACAGTTACACTGCTCACACCCAGATGGATATATTCCCTGCATGTGTACTGACTGCCTGACATTATATCAACACATAATGTGTACATAATTAGTAGTGAAGGCCCACTTAAATATACAGGTATACAAAGGTGCAAAGCCCAGTTTTACTCAGAAGAATTCTAGATGAACTGATGGGAGGGATTGGGTTTTTAACGGAAAGACAGAGTACATAGATGGGGAAGGTGGAAGTCCAAAGATGGAAAGTTGGGGAGGCGTGGCCCTGAGGAGTGAGCAAGTGATCCTTTAGTTTGTCCTCTTGCAAATTAAACTAGGCCAGCCTCCACTGTGGTTTTTAGTACATGAGGAAATAGCTGTATAGTAAAAGTTCAGTGACCTTTGACTGTTGAGTCATGAACCACTGTAAATCAAAATATTTCCCTGTCATCAGGAGTTTAGTATTCAAGTGCCAAAATTCGTATTTCAGGGTTAACATCTGGCAATCAGGAATGGTCTCCAAACTGTCCTCCCTCTCGTGCTCCCTGGCAAGCTCAGAGTGTGAACTTCGGAGGAAGTAGAGGTGCTCACACTCTGTAGCTGTCCTGTATCTCTGCCATGAATTTCTAGTTAGTTTTAGGTGCCTGTCTCCAGCTGCCCATTGACTTGGAACACACCATCCCTCTGACTAGGTCATGTCTGCTGTGGATTTCACACTACTGTTTTTTTCTCTCAACTCTGCTTACTGACTTTCTTTACTGTCTCGTCTCCTGTTAATTCTTCAGGGTTTGGTGAGTCTTTTTTCCCAGCACCATTAGGCAGGGTGATATAAAGGAAATAATTGTGGCCTTTGGCATCAAATAGCCAAGGACTAAAATCCAGACTTCCCTAAATCCTATATCATTGTAGTTATTTAACTTCTCTGAACCTTGGTTTTCATATCTATAGAATGAGAATAATGCTTTCCTCCAAGAATTATTATGGATATTGGATTTTTAGAAAATCTATTTCTTAGAATTCATATAAAAGAAATAAAAACATATGTCTACCCAAAAGCTTGTACCTCAGTGTTCAAGGCAACTTTATAATACCCCAAAATTGGAAACAACCCAATGTCTATCAACATTTGAATAGATAAATTGTAGCGTGTCCTTACAGTGGAATACTACTTATCAATAAAAAGGAATGAACTGCTATTAAATGCAGCAACATAGATGAAACCCAAAACGCAAGACAAAATTAATCTGTAGTGACAGAAAGCATATTGGTGGTTGCTAGGAGCCAGGGAAATGTGTGTATGAGCCAGGACGAGTTGACTGCAAAGGAACACAGCTTGAAGGAACTTTTTCCCCCCGGTTTTTTGAGATATTCTTTATATGTAGTAAAAATAAAACTTTTTTTGGTTTATAGTTCTTTGAATTTTGACATACTTAGATAGTTGTGTAAATATTACTGCAATCAAGATACAGCATATTATCATTAACCCCCAAAAGTTGCCTTCTTCCCTCTTTATAGTCAATCCCTTCCCCATACCCCCAGCCCTTGGCAACCACGGATCTAATTTCTATGCCTATAGTTTTGCCTTTTGCAGAATGCTCACATAAATAGAATCATATATTAATAGTAAGTATGTAGCCTTTTGTGTCTGGCTTCTTCACTTGGCAGGATATGAGAGTGATCCGTTTGGTTTTATGTATAAATAGTTCTTTTCTATTACTGAATATGGTATTCTCGTGTATGGGTATACCAGATTTGTTTATCCATTAATCTTTTGATAGACATTTGAATTGTTTCCAGTTTGGGGACAATTATAAATAAAGCCGTTGTATACATTCATGTACAGGTATGTGTGGACATGTCTTCATTTCTCTAGGGAAATTACCTAGGAGTGGGATTGTTGGATTGTATGATAAGTGTATGCTTTACTTCATAAGAAACTGCCAAATTATTTTTCAAATTACTGTTTTGCATGCCCACTAGCAAGGTTTGAGAGTTCCAGATGCTCTGCATTCTCAACAGCACTTCATATTGTCAGATTTTTTTTTTTTTTTGAAATTAGACTATTTTAATACATATGTAGTGATACTTGCATCTTGGATTTAATTTGCATTTCACTAATGGTTAATGCTGTTGAGCATCTTTTCATGTATTTTTTTGCCATCTGCATCTCTACTTTAGTGAAGTATGTGTTCAGATCTTTTGGACATTTTTAACTGAGTTGTTTATGTATGATGACTACCAACCCTTTACCAAACGTGTTATGAAAATATTTTCTCATAATATGTGGCTTGTTGGCCGGGCGCGGTGGCTCACGCCTGTAATCCTAGCACTCTGGGAGGCCGAGGCAGGTGTGATCGCTCAAGGTCAGGAGTTCGAGACCAGCCTGAGCAAGAGCGAGACCTCATCTCTACTAAAAAAAAAATAGAAAGAAATGATCTAGGCCAAGGCAGGTCTGATCACTCAAGGTCAGGAGTTCGAGACCAGCCTAAGCAAGAGCGAGACCTCATCTCTACTAAAAAAAAAATAGAAAGAAATGATCTAGGCCAAGGCAGGTCTGATCGCTCAAGGTCAGGAGTTCGAGACCAGCCTGAGCAAGAGCGAGACCCCATCTCTACTAAAAAAAAATAGAAAAAAATGATCTCCACAACTAAAAATATATATATGTAGAAAAAATTAGCCGGGCATGGTGGCGCATGCCTGTAATCCCAGCTACTCAGGAGGCTGAGGCAGAAGAATCACTTGAGCCCAGGAGTTTGAGGTTGCTGTGAGCTAGGCTGACGCCACGGCACTCACTCTAGCCCAGGCAACAAAGCAAGACTCTGTCTCAAAAAAAAAAAAAAAAATGTGGCTTGTCTTTTCATTTTTTTAAAACAGCCTTCGGAAGAGCAGAAATTTTAAATTTTTATGAGATCCAATTTGTCAATTTTTCCTTCTATGGTTTGAAAAAGTATTTGCCTAACCCTAACCCATGGTCAAAGATTTACTCATTTTTTTTTAGAAGTTTTACAATACTAGCTTTTTCATTTAGGATCTAAATGATCTATTTTGAGTTAATTTTTACATATGGTATTAAGTTAATTTTTTGCATATGTGTGATCACATATACCAGCACTATTTGTTGAACTTTCTTCATTGAATTTCCTTAGTATTTTTGTTGAAAATAAATTTACCATATATGTGTGGAGGCGTTTCTGGATTATGTATTCTTTTCCATTGGTCCATGTGACTGTCCTTTTAATAATATCACACTATTTTGATTAATATAGTTTTATAGTAAGTTTTGAAATTAGCTTTATTGCACTGGCTACGACCTCCAATGTGAAAATGAATAGGAATGGTGAGCATGGGCATTCTTGCTCTGTTCCTATCTTATGGAGAAAGCATTTACTCTTTTAGTGTTATCTGTGATGTTAGCTGTGGGGTTTTCACAGATAATCTTTATCAGGTTCAGGATGTTCCCTTTTATTTTCTGAGAGTTTTTATCATAAATGGATTTTGAATTTTGTCAACTATCTTTTCTTCACCTACTGATAGGATCCTATGATTTAATTTCCTTTAGTGTGTCGGTATTGTAAATTACATTGATTAACTTATGAGTGTTGAACCATTCTTTCATTTCTGAAATAAATTTTAACTGATCATGACGTGTTATCCTTTTTACTTATTGTTGGATTTGATTTGCTAATGTTTTCTTAAGAATTTTTGCATTTATATTCATGAGGGATATTGGTCTGTACTTTTCTTGTAGCATCTTTGTCTGGCTTTGGTATCAGCAAAATGCTGGCCTCATAAAAATGAGTTCAGAAAGGTTCCCTTTTCTCCATTTTCTGGAATAGTTTGTGTAAGAGTGATATTAATTCTTCCATAAATATTTGGCAAAATTTGGCAGTAAAGCAATGTGAACTTTGAGCTTTCCTTGTGTGAAGGTTTATAACTATAAATTCAGTTTCTCTAAGAGATATAGGGGTATTCAGGTTATTTATGTCTTCTTGGGTGAGCCTTGAAATTTGTGTCTTTCAATGAATTTACTTCATCTAAATTATTAAATTAATTATAATTTGTTTATAATATCCTCTTTTTAATGCCTGTAGGATCTGTATGGATGGCCCATCTTTCAGTCCCATTATAGTAATTTGTGCCTTCTCTCTTTTTTATTCATATTCCTGGAAATTTACCAATTTTATTGATGTTTTCAAAGAACTAGTTTTGATTTCATGATTTTTTTCTCTGGTGTTTTGAAATTTCATTATTGATTTAATTCATCATTTCAGTATTGGTTTCTGCTCTCATCTTTATTTCCTTCTGTCTCCTTGCTTTTGATATAATTTGATCTATTTTTTTCTCAAGATAGGAGATTAGATCATTGATTTGGCACCTTCTTTTTTGGAATAAACTTACAGTGCTATAAATTTCCCTCTAAATAATATTTTGCCTGCATCCAGCAAATTTTAATATATAGTGCCTTTATTTAAAAATATTTTTTCTAATTTTGGGAGGGGAGAGCCTTCCTCTTCAACCCTTGGTTTTTTTAGAAGTATGTTGTTAAACTTGGAAATACATTGGGATTGTCCGTACGTCTTTCTGTTACTGATGCCTAATTTCCTTTTTTTCTGGTTACAGAATACTCTTCGTATAATGTTGTTATTTTCAATTGGTTGAATATTGTTTTAGGTCCCAGAATATATTTTATTTTGGTGAATGTTTCATGTGCTCTTGAAAAGAGTTTATATTTTGCTGTTGTTTGAGTGTTCTGTCAATATCAATTAGGTCAGTTTGGTTGATAACATTGTGTAGCTCTTGTATATTCTTACCGATTTTTTGCCTACTGGTTCTATCAATTACTTGGAAAGGGGTTTTGATGTGTCCAAGTATAATTGTGAACCTATTCTTTCAGCTATCATATTTGTGTTCTTTGAAACTCTGGTATTTAGTGCAGCCACACTTAGGATTGCTATATCTTCCTGATGAATTAACTCTTTAATTATTATGTAATATCCCTCCTTATCCCTGGTAATATTCCTTGTTCTGATATTAATATAGTCATAGTATTTGCATGGCATATATTTTTCTACCTTTTTACTTTTAACCTATAGATTTTATTTGTTTGTTTGTTTGTTTGTTTGTTTTTGAGACAGAGTCTTGCTCTGTCACCCAGGCTAGTGTGCAGTGGTATCATCATAGCTCACTGCAACCTCAAATTCCTGGGCTCAAGCAATTCTCCTGCCTCAGCCTGCCAAGTAGCTGGGACTACAGGCGCATGCCACTGCGCCCGGCTAATTTTTCTGTTTTTAATAGAGACAAGGCTGCACTCTTAACTCAGACTGGTCAACTTTTAACCTATATATTTATATTTAAAGTGGATTTCTTATAGGTAGTACATAGGCACACCTTGCTTTTATATCCACCATGTCAATCTCTATCTTTTTATTGTGATATTTCAATTATTTACATTTAATGTAATGATTGGTGTGGTTGGCTTTAAAACTACCATCTTGCTAGATGTTTTCTGTTTTTCCTGTTTGTTCTTTGTTGTTGTTTTGCCTTTTTCCTATGTAATTTTTTTACTTCTGTCCACTTTTTGAGTGTTGTTTTATTCCATCTTGTCTTTATTACTGGCTTATTAATTTTAAAAACATTTTGGTGGTTGCCATAGGTTTTAAAATATACATCTTTATCATAGTCTACCTTCAAATAATATTATACTATTTCATGTATAGTATAAGAACCTTCCAACAGTATATTCCAGTTCCTCTCTCTCTCATTCTTTGTGCTGTTGTTGTACATTTTACTTTCACATGTATTATGTACCCCACATGAGGGAATTTTCGGGAGATGTTAGAAATGTCTACATCCTGATTGTGGTGATAGTTACATGGGTGTATATATTTTTCAAAACTCAAGAAACACTGTGCATAAAATGAGTTAATTTGGCCAGGCGTGGTGGCTCACGCCTGTAATCCTAGCACTTCGGGAGGCCGAGGAGGGTGGATTGCTAAAGGTCAGGAGTTCGAGACCAGCCTGAACAAGAGTGAGACCCCGTCTCTACTAAAAAATAGGAAGAAATGATCTGAACAACTAAAAATATATATATATAGAAAATTAGCCAGACTTGGTGGCGCATGCCTGTAGTCCCAGCTACTTGGGAGGCTGAGGCAGTAGGATCGCTTGAGCCCAGGAGTTGGAGGTTGTTGTGACGTAGGCTAACACCATGGCACTCACTCTAGCCAGGGCAACAGAATGAGACTCTGTCTCCAAAAAAAAAAAAAAAAAAAAAAGTTAATTTTATTTTATGTAATTTATACCTAAATGAAGATTTTAATATATAATCATGTGCCACATAATGTTTCAGTCAACAGTGAACCACACATATGATGATGATCCCATAAGATTGTAATAACATATTTTTCTGTGTTTTCTTTTCTATGTTTGGATATGTTTAGATTCATAGTACTTACCATTGTGTTACAGTTGCCTACAATACTCAGTACAGTAACATGCTGGACAGGCTTGTTGCCTAGGAGCAATAGGCCGTACCATATAGCTTAGGTGTGTAGTAGGCTCTACCATCTAGGTTTGTGTAAGTTTACTCCCTAATGTTCATATGACTAAATTGCCTTGTGACATGTTTCTCAGAATGTATCCCTGTCATTAAGTGATACATGACTGTGTATATATGTATGTATCTATTGTTATATAGTATAAGCATAATATACATATTTGTATATCTATCATCTATAGAAAGAATAAGAATATAGACCTAGTATAGGTCTTTTATAGACTACAGTATTAATTAAATGTTGTTGGTCCTGATGGTGATAATTTGAAAAGAATTACATAATGAATACAGTCATATGCCACTTAATGACCGGGATACGTTCTGAGAAATGTGTTATTAGGCGATTTTGTCATGCAAACATCATGCAGTGTACTTACACAAACCAGGATGGTATAGCCTGCTACACACTTAGGCTATACAGTACAGCCTGGTGCTTCTAGGCTACAGACCTGTACAGCATGTTGCTATACTGAATACTGTAGGCAACTGTACTTTCTAACTTTTTTTTGTTAAAAACAGAAATACACACATGAGCTGAGGCTTACACAGGGTCAGGATCATCAAGACATCACTGGACTATAGGAATTTTCCAGCTCCATTACAATCTTCTGGGACCTCTGTCATATATGCAGTCTGTCATTGACCAAAAAACATTGTTATGTGGAACTTGACTGTACTTAGATTTGCATGTGCTATTTAAACCTTGCTGTCTTTTTAAGTACCATATTTATAATTAAGAGCACCCACAAATGAGCTGATATTTTGTTTCCTTTTTAAAATGGATGGATGAGGAAATCAGTAGAATTGTATGCTGTTCTTCCTCTCTGTTTTCTAAGCCAGAGAAAGAAAAAGCCTGTTTGTCTAGAATTCTCTGTTGTCCAATATGGTAGCCAGTGGCCACATTTAATTTACATTAAAATTTTAGTTCCTTAGTCATCCTGGCCACAAAGTGCTCAAAACCATGTGAACAGTGCAAATATAAAACATTTCCATCATCACAGAAAGTTCTATTGGATAGCACTGTTGAAGGAAAATTAACACATTGTCCATGGCGTGCCTTCTTCTTTCCTTTAATAAAAGGGTAAGCCAAGCTGCTTGAATGTTATTCTCTGAATGTATCTTCATTCTGTTTTTTCTCTGCAAAACTACAACTAGATGTAATCAATAGTTCAAAAACAAAAAAAAAAATGAGTGATTAATCTTGAAAAATGTGTATTACTGACCTATGAAAATCCTTAGCCAAGGTCCACACTGATTTCCTAAGTACCCAAATTCACTTTCATTTCTTCTCTCTATCCATCTGCTGCAAACAACACTGTTGAGTACACATCCTTCTTGATTCTTTCCCTTTGTTTATATCTGTGACCCCCAACCTCCTGGGCCACGGACCTGTTAGGAACTGGGCAGCACAGCAGGAGGTGAGCGAGCAAAACTTCATCTGTATTTACAGCCGCTCCTCATTGCTGGCATCACCACATAAGCTCTGCCATCCGCCAGATCAGCGACAGCATTAGATTCTCACAGGACAGCAAACCCTACTGTAAACTGCACATATGAGGGGTCTAGGTTGTGTGCTCCTTGTGAGAATCTAATGCTTGATGATCTGAGACGGAGACAGTGCTGCTAGCGCTGGGGAGTAGCTACAAATACAGATTATCTTTAGCACAGAGGTTTGACTGCATAATAAACGTAATGTGCTTGAATCATCTCTAAACCACGGAAAAACTGTCTTTCCTGAAACTGGTCCCTGGTGCCAAAAAGGTTGGGGACCACTGGTTTTATATGCTACTTTTTCTTCCATCTCTCTGGTCCCCTTTTTTGAGCCTTTTATAGGCTCTTCTTAAATGACAGCATTCCAAAGAGGTTCATCCTTAACCTTATTTTTGACTCCCTGGACATCAAATACCACATATATTCCAAAGACCACCAAATCTATAACCAGCTTAGACCTCTAATCTAATTTCCTAGTGAGTTTATCTACATGGCTGTTCTACAAGCATCCCGACTTCTACATGTCCACAGTGAATCTGCTGTCTTCCTCTCTTGCAAACCTGCCTCTGCCCCACCTCACTGTGGGTCATTACTATCACCATGCTTCTAAGCTAGAAACTTGGGAGTCTTCCTCATTGTCCAAACCACTTAACCAGTTCCTGTAGATTCCACCTTCTAATTACTTCTCAAATTGATTTTTTGTTTATTCCTAAGGCCCTATTTTCAGGTCCTCCACATTTTCAAGTGTTCTTACAACGTGTTAATCCTTTTCCTTCCAATTTGTCTTCCCCACTGCTGAATAGTGATCTTCCTAAAATACAGAGCTGATCATTTTGTTCTCCTGTTAAAAATGGCCCTAAGGCCCCACATTATTTTTGGCAGAAATTTGTACATATTAGCATAATATGATAGTCTCATGGTCTGCCCCTCCCACCTCTCCCAGCCCCTCTCTCACCCCTCAGCTTGGAGTCTTTGTTTAATCACGTTCAGCCACCTAACTGCCTGGAATCCTTGGAACACACCATGTACTTCTCTCTCACCTCTGTGACCTGCACATCCTATTCCCTTCCTTGAGCTGATACCTCTCCCCAGCTCTTCAGCCCACCCTTTTCCTCCTTGTCTGATTGGTTCCATCTTGCCCTTCAGGACTCCATGTTTCCCCTCATCTGGGAAACATTCCCTGATCTCTTTGCTCCCTGTGCTAGTCTTTATGCCTTTCTGATTTTCCCCTGCTTTCTCATAGTAGTCTATGCTTTTCTTTACCATGGCAGTTATTTCCCTGTATTGTAATTGCACAGAAAGTTTTCAGTAATAATTTATGAAATAGTCTAACAAGTCTCAGCTCTAAAAATCTATTTGAATTCACAGACTAATGAGCCATATTATAGTAACCTTCTACTGTGTTCTTATAGGGAAAGATGCTGGAAGCAGATCTGGTTTCAAAGATGCTGCGAGCTGTTCTGCAGTCTCATAAGAATGGAATAGCATTACCCCGACTCCAAGGAGAGTACAGATCCTTGACTGGAGACTGGATACCCTTCAAACAGCTAGGTTACCCTACACTAGAAGCCTATCTGAGAAGTGTGCCAGCAGTTGTCAGGATAGAGACTAGTAGATCTGGAGAGGTAAGAAGGTAATTGTGCATGTGAGAAGAATCAAACCAATTCATAATTGCCCGTCTGGCATTTCCATCTCATGCCCGTGATGGAAGTCACAGTGGAAAGTACTATCTAAGTGGTTTGAGATTGGTGGTGATAGAGAGAATAGCATCCGAAGCACAGTCTAGATTCAGATTCTTTTCATTGTAAAAATAAGATTTTAACCACACTAAATAAAAAATTTTAAAGTTTACCCAGCTTCAACATCTAAACAAAATAGCTGTACTGAAGGCCTTAATTGCCTAAACACCATACCTGCTCATTACAAACCTGCTACACTGCTTTTGCTGAAGTCACTGATGACCTCTTGATCATCAGATCTAATAGGTGGTTTTAAATTCTCATCATTTGACTGCACGAATGTCGATTCCTGCCCCCTGGACTTAGCTCAATTCCTAGTTGATCGTTCATCACTTCTGATTAGTACAGGGGCTTCCTTGCAGTTCTCCCTTCTCTTCTGTCCCTTCTTTCTCCTTCATGCCAACATGATCTATTATTCTACCATTTTAAATTCTTCAGCTTCTCTAGAAGAAAATAGTTTATAGATAGTAGGGGCCACTTGGTGATAGCAGGCGGATGTATTGCACTTTCACTGTGTCCCAGCAGCTTCGCTGCTTGGTACTTACCCATCATATAGCATGACATATGTGGACAGACCACCACCCCAATGACAGATGAAAAAACACCCGATCCCTCCTCCCAACACTATTTCTCCTTGGTAGCTTTCTATATACATAAATACATAGAACAAGCCTGGAGTGTGTTTCACCAAAACTTGTCATAATGGTTCCTCTGTTGGAGGGTGGGGGTGAGGAGGCAGTGGGTGGAGGAGGAAAAGGGAGCGAGGATCGGGAGAGCAGTCCAAGGGGAAGTTTGCCTTATCTGCAATGTTTTTTATAAGAAGATAGAAATTAATTAAATATTATGTTAATAATAAAACGTGCTTTGGCGTCCTCCATCCTCCCAGACAAATTTAAGCCCTCCTTTCTGTCTACTTGCTCCTTGTAACACATCTATTATAACTCTCAACACCATGTTTTCTATTCAGTTTCTTTGCCTCTCTCTTTTTCCTTCATAAGTTTCTCAAGGATGAGAGACTGTTGTTTTGTACCCCTAATAGTTGGCACTTAATAAATCTGTGTTGAATGCATGAATGATCAAATATCTCAATGAATTAGTAAATTAACAATGCTTCATATAGTTACCATACTATAATTTACTTAACTCTTTTTTCCCTTATTTTGGACATTTTAAATGTTTCCAGGTTTTGATTATTAAAATGTCTCACATTGCACATATTGGGGTAGGTAACTTTTTTCCTTTTGAATTATATTCTTGTAATATATATTCTCAAAAACAGAAATACTTAGCCAAAGAGTAGGAACATGTTTTGGCTTATGGTATAAAGCCTCATTTTTTTTTTCTTCTTGATTGTAGTTTAGAGTCAAAATCTTGAAAACTTGACAGGTCTGTCTGTAGAAATCATCTAGTCCCAGTAGTCTCTGTATGTCAGGTGTTTTTTCTAATATCCTATATATCATATCAGTTTTTTTGAAAATATAAAAAACTGAGCTGCTGTATTTTAAATAGAAGTGAAAGATCCAGAGACGCTGCTCACACTGCCTTGCTCTCATACCCTTGTGGCGGCCCCTGAGGCCCCTCCATGGAACTCTATGGCTCCAGTGAATATAGTTTGAAAATACCAGGTCTAAAGCACCCCCGTTTTACAGCTGAAAATACTGAGATTTTCCCACAGTCACCCAGCTAATCCACTGCAGAGGCAAGATTAAGATTTAGTGGTCTTGGAGAAGTAATACAACATAGTAGTTATGAGTGCATACTTTGGACTCACAGAGCCTCACTGTGTGACTTGGAAGGTTGCTTAACTTTCCTGAGCCTCTGCCTTCCCATGTGTAAAATGGGGTTAAAAATATGTCTCACAGATTATATGTGATAATACATGCAGATCACAGGTTTCTTTTGGTTCATTGGTTAATCCCATAGTACCTTATACATTGTAGATGCCTTATAAATACCTGTTTTAGGAATAAATGAAATATTCAATTTGGAGAAAGATTATTCAGTGTACTAGACTATGCTTGATTCCTCTTCTAGAAAGTATAATTTTGTTCTAACATTATTAAGCAGAGAGACACATGAATATTTGCATACAGCTTGATTTGGACTGCATAGGCTCACTAAGATCCACTTTTAAGAATTGGCCTCTGGGCAACAAGGAATCTGAGAAATGTTTGTCCTCCCACCCTGCCTCTCATGAATAGATTACCTGCTATGCCATGGCCTGCACAGAAACTGCAAGAATTGCTCAGCTTGTGGCTCGTCAGAGGAGTTCTAAAAGGAAAACTGGACGGCAAGTTAATTGTCAGATGAGAGTGAAGAAAACCATGCCGTTTTTTCTAGAAGGTAGGGGTTTTCATATGCTAAAATTTTAAAGCCTGTCTATGAATACATTGTCATAAGGAATATGGGAATATCGCTTCTATTTATGATAAATATCTATATCTGCTAACATTCATATGTCAAGGGAAAAATTGTGGAGCTGGCATTTACATTTGAAATTATTAAGTAAGCATGACTTACAATTATAAAAATAACTCAGCAGATTTTAATTAAGCTTGTTATGGCAGTGTGTGGTTTTATTTTTTAGATTATTTGAGGGAATGCCTTGTCCAGAATGTTGGATGAACCAAGAACATGTGATTTAATGTCTTACATAGCAAATCATGTATTTTGGTATAAAATCTCTATTTTCAGAAAAACATGAATTATATAGTACACAAAAGTGTTATAGACAACTCAGCCTGTGTTTACTGAACACTTAAGGAGCTTATAGTCAGGTCTAAAACTAAATTCTTGTGAAATAGTTCAATGATAATACAAAACAGTAGATGACTAAATGCCACAATGAGCATTTTAGACAAGAGAGAGATCATTATGGATAAAAATGGTAATGGAGGACTTCATGGCAAAGGGGAGACTTGAGCCCAGACCTCAATTGATGGGTAGAATTTGGATTGATGGAGAAGAGATGGGAAGACCGAGATACGGCTGAGCATGCTGCATTTGTAAGAACGTGACGTGGCTGCCACTGAAGTGTCCGTCAGTGAGTAGAAGGAGAGTTACTGGCTAGTCTGGTGGATGAAGAACGTCATCTACTAAATACTCATCAATCTATTCTTCCCCTACTGACCATGCCTCCAGTGGCAACCTCCTTGTGTTCTTACAGACTGTTCTAAGAATAGACACCCGTAGAAAACATCTGGTGAGGGGATGGGGAGCAGTGACATAATAAAACTAGAGTTTGAGGAAGCTAATCGATTCCATTATGTATGCCTAACTTCATAGGAAAACCAAAAGCAACCCTCAGACAACCAGGATTTGCTTCAGATTTTTCTATCAGCAAAAAACCTAATCAAACACTGTTAAGAGACAAAGGAAACTCTCTTGGAGTTAAGTCTGATGCTGAAATGCCACCTTATACATTACACACAACTCTTGGAAATGAAGTATTCAAAGACATTCCAGTGCAGAGGCATGTGACCATGTCCACCAACAACAGGTATTTGGGTTTTGTCTAATCAAAAAGAGAAGTTTGGCGAACCTAGGATAATAAATGTTAAACATGTGTGTTCAGGTTAAAAAAGAAATACTTTTTATGTGATCTAATATAAGTTCACATGTAAAGAGAAATGCATCATGACTAGCAAGTCCGCTTTCCTTGGCTGCCTGAACATCATTCTCTAAACATATCTCCATTCTGTATTTTTTCTGCATTGTTGGTAGTCTGTCCTTATAAAATCCATTTTAAAAGCTCTCATAAGTTGTTCTAAGATGGTATTTCAATATAACTTACAACTTTTTCAGGAAACTTTCTTGTAGTTAATTTTAGAAGTTTAAGTAAAATCTGATCAAGTTACATACTCCACTGTGCTTCAGTAATCATGTCTATAATTATACAGTAGCATCAGACACTCATCAATCAGAATGCTGGACTAGCAGTAGTAAGACAACCTAAAAGTCTTAGTTTGGGTGCTGCCATTCACTAGCCAGATAAAATTAATTATTTCATCTTTTGGGTCTGTAGTTTCGTCATTTGTCCAGTGAAAATGCTAAACTAGATGATCTCAAGTTCCTTTCTGGCTCTAAATTTTATGGTTTTATAAGGTAGTTCAGAAGTCAGCAAGCCACAATCCATGGACCAAATCAGACCCACTGCCTTTTTTTGTAATTAAGTTTTATTGGAACATGGCAATATGGTTTTATTTGTGTATTGCCTATGGCCGCTTTTGGACAATAGTGGCAGAGTTGAGTTGTTGTACGGAGACTGGATGGCCTGCAAAGCCTAAAATATACTATTGGACCCATTCTAGAAAAAAATTTGCTGATCCGTGATGTAGATGCATCGGTATCACACTATTCCATCTGATTTGTGTTTTTTCAAAGCAAATTTTGTTGTATCATATACCTTTAAATCAGTTTTCAAAAAGTTCTGTTTTGTGTAAAAGATAATTTTTTCCCCAGGAACTTTCTCCCAGATACTAAAATATTTAGGAAGAATTAATTTTTTAAAAAGTTAGTTAGAAAATGAACTATTGTTATTTTTTATATTTTGGTATTTTTATAAAGTAATTCTAAAATATTTTTATAATGATATACATTTAATGTTATTTATGGTTAGTTATTGTAATTTTGATAAAGTCTAGAAAATACATAGTTAAAAGTTGGATCTTGACCCAAAGCACTAGTTGGGTACAGTATGTGACTGAGATACCATAGCCTCCTCTGGTTGTGTGCCTACATTTAAGAACACATTTTTAATTGAATCTATAAAATAACAGCAAAACTAGGCATTCTGGATAGTGAGCCCATGGGAGTAATCTCTACTCGATGGTCTAGTGTCTCCTATCCCTCACCTAGTGGCAAGGGACAGCCTAGATAAATGCTTCCTGTCACTGCAGGCAGCACCAGCAGGGATTGAGTAAGGGCCCTGCCAACATCAAGCAGCCCTAAGAGTGGGCCCAAGTTAGGTAGCACTCTCTGACCTGCATCCTGGTATGCTCCCACCCTTCACCTTTCAGTACCAGGCTTGAGGAAATGAATTCCATCCCTGTGACAGCACCAGAAGAGATCAAGTGGTAGCCCCACGAGCACCAGGTGAATGTAACAGACCCAGAAAGCACTGCAAGGGCTCTGAAAACTAAATTGTCATTGGAATCACAGCCCACTAAAGTAGAACAGGACCTACATGCTAAACCTAGTCATGGTAACTGCCTACTGAAATAGGAGATTTAAATAGGATCCTAACATATGGTCATAATGTTTAGGATATAATAAAAAATATCTCATCATACCAAGAACCAGGAAAATGACAACTTGAATGAGAAAAGACAGTCAACAGACACCAACACCAGGATGAATCAGATGTTGGAATTATCTGACAAGGATTTTAAAGCAGCTGTCATAAAAATGCTTCAATGAACAATTACAAATGCTTTTGAAACAAATGAAAAAACAAACAGAACATACAAAAAAGAACCAAATGGAAACTATATGGTACTAGAAAATACAACCAATATTTTAAAAATGCACTGGGTGGACTCAATGGTGGAATGATTCTGACAAAAGGAAGAGTCCGAGCACTTGAAGACAGAATAATAGAAATTACCCAGTTTGAACAACAGAGTAAATAGATGTCAAAACAAAACAAAAACAAAAGAAGACAAAGAAAACCTAGCAGAGCCTGAAGGATCTGTAGAGAAATAAGAAAAGGTCTAAATTTTGTATTATCAGAATCTCAGAAGGAGAGAAGAAAGAGTGGGAGTGGGGCTAGAAGAGTATTTAAAGGCTTGATGGTTGAAAACTTCTCAAATCGATCTAAGGACATAAACCTACAGATTCAAGAAGCTAATCAAACACCAAATAGGATGCACCAAAAGAAACCTGTGCCAAGATACCTCATAATTAAACTTCTGAAAACTAAAGACAAAGAAAAAAAATCTTAGAAACAGCCAGAGAAGAATGACATGTCACCTATGGGGTAACACCAGTCTTAATGACAGCAGATTTCTCATCTGCAACCATGAGGGAACTGTGGAGGAAGGAAATAGCCTAACATTTTTCTAGTGTAAAAAAAAAAAAAAAAAGCCCTGTCAACTACAAATTCTATATCCAACAGAAATATTCTTCAGGAATGTCAGGAATGATAGGGAAATAAAGACATTCTTAGATGAAGGAAAACTATTAATAAGAGAATTTGTCACTAGCAGACCTCCTCTTAAAGAGTAGTTATAGGAAATTCTCCCAACAGAAAAGAAAATAACAAGATGACTTGGAACTTCAGAAAAGAAAGAACAGAATGGGTAAAAACAGGTGTGCATATAATAGATTACCCTTCTCATGAGTTTCTTAAATCATATTTGCTTGAAGAAAAAAAACCCATGATCTGATGAGGTGTTTAACCTATATGGAGGAAGAATTTAAAACAATTTTATTTATAAAGTAGGGAGAGCAAATGGACCTAAATGGAAGTAAGGTTTCTACACTTCACTTGACATGGTAAAACATTGATACTAATAGAATGTGGTATATGTTATATACGTATCTTGTAATAACCAGAGCAGCCAGTAAGAGGATTGCACAAAGTGGTATACCAAAAAACACTAAATAAATCAGAATAGAATTTTCAAAAATGTTTAAGTAACCCACAAGAATGCAAGCAAAGAAAAATAGAGGAATGAGAAACAGAGGGAACAAACAGAAAACAAATGATAAAATGGCAGACTTAAGCCCTAGCATAACTTTTACTTTAAATGTAAAAAACACATGAAAAGATGTTTAATATCATTAGCTATTAGGGAAATGCAAATTAAAACTACAGTGACATATCATTGTAATATACCTATAAGAATGGCTAAAATAAAAAATAGTGATAATGCCAAATGCTAGTAGCAAGGATGCAAAGAAACTGGGTCACTCATACATTGCTGTTGGGAATGTAAACTGGTATAGCCATGGTACAAAAGTGTTTAGGAGTCTATTTTAGAAAGCTAAGCAAAGAATTAATATTGTTCAAATGTCCATATTACCCAAAGCAATCTATAGATTCAATGCAATCCCTGTCAAAATCCCAATGACATTTTTCACAGAAGTAGAAAAAATCCTAAAATTTGTGTGGAACCACAAAAGACCTTGAATAGCCAAAGCAATCTTGCGCAAAAAAGAACCAAGTCAGAGACATCATACTACTTGATTTCAAAATCTTCTACAAAGCTATAGTAGTCAAAGCAGCATGGTACTTGCATAAAATCAGATACATAGACCAATGGAACAAAAATAGAGAGCCCAGAAATAAATGCACACATTTACAGTCTATTGATTTTTGACAAAGATGCCGAGAACACACAATGAGAAAAGGACAGTGTCTTTGATCAACGATGCTGAGAAAACTGGATATCCACTTACAGAAGAATGAAATTAGACTCTTATCTCGTACCATAGACAAAAATCAACTCAAAATGGAATAAAGACTTAAACATAAAACCTGAAACTGTAAAACTTCTAGAAGAAAACATAGAGGAAAAGCTTCATGGCATTGATCTGGACAATGATTTTTTGGAAGTGACTCCAAAAGCATAGGCAACAAAAGCAAAAATAGGCAGATGGGATTACATCAGACTAAAAAGCTGCTGCACAACAAAGTGAAGAGTGAAGAGACAACCTGTGGGAGAAAATTGTTATAAACCATACATCTGACAAGGGGTTAATATCCAAAATACAGTATATGAGGAACTCAACCCAATAGCAAGAAAACAACCCAATTAAAAAATGGACAAAGGACCTGAATAGATATTTCTCAAAAGAAGATGTACAGATGACCAACAGATGTATGAAAAAGTGCTCAACATCACTAGTCATCAGGGAAATGCAAATTAATACCACAATGAGATACTGCCTTACACCCAATAGGATTGCTACCATCAAAAAACAGAAAATAGCAAGTGTTGGCAAGGATGTGGAGAAAAGGAAACCCTAGTACACTGTTGCTGGGAATGTAAATTAGTCAAGCCATTATGGAAAACAGTAGGGAGATTCTTCAAAAAATTAAAAATAGAACTACCATATGATCCAGCAACCCTGCTATTGGGTATATATCCAAAGAATATGAAGTCAGTGTGTTGAAGAGATATCTACACTCCCATGTTCATTGCAGCATTATTCACAATACCTAAGCCATGGAATCAGCCTAAGTGTCCATCAGTGGATGAATGGATAAATGAAATGTGAAATGTATATACACAATGGAATACTTGCTATTCAGCCCTTTAAAAGAAAATTCTGTCATTTGCAACAACATGGATGAACCTAGAGGACATTATGTTAAATGAAATAAGCCAGGCACAGAAAGACAGAATGATCTCATGTGAAATCTAAAAAAGCCAAACTCATAGAAACAGTAAAATTGTGGTTACCAAAGGCCCAGGGGTTGAGGACATGGTAGAGTTGTCAGTCAAAGGAAACAAAATTTCAGTTAGGAGAAATAAGTTCAATTGATCTGTTGTACATTGTGGCGACTGTAGTCAATAACAATATATTGTATACTTGAAAATTGCATATACAAAGTAAGCTTTTATTGGTAGCCTAGAATCTAATAATTTCTTTTAGAATTAAAATATTACAAGGAAATGTGCTTCGTTTCAAATAGTCAATCTAATTTTTAGAGTATTCCATATTATTCAAAAACAGGCAGATATGTACGCTGTGTCACTATCACCCACTATGGTCTCATACTCACTGCTGGGACAAGTTGTATTAATTCATTAATTCATTCAATCATTCTTAACAACATTCACTCTCCTTTGCAGGTACCAAGCACTGCTCTAGGCACTGGGAACATAACTTATTAAGGCACTTAGAGTCTAATGAGGGAAGTAGATATGAACGTAAATGATGTATGTGTGATTTATTTCTTTGTCCTCATATTTGAAAAAATCTTCCTACATAAATCCAGTATAATTCATATAAAAATTATTTTTGTGAGGATATGAGGTAGAGATCTGTGTTTTCTTCTTTTTCAAATAGTTATTTGAGCAGTCCCTCCCCTGTCAGTTTTGAAATACCGCTTTTATTATGTGCTAAGATAAATTGAATATTCGTGAGCTCTCTACCATTTTACTTATCTGTCCAACGATTTTAAATGTTGTAACTTTATAAAAGCATTTCAGTATTTGGTGATGCAGGTCCTTCATTTCTTAGTTATATTCGAAAACATTCTTTATTTTCAATGGCTTATTTTTTGTGTGGTTTTCTTTATTTTGCTAGTTTCTTAAGGGTAATTAATTGGAATTCTAACTTCTAAGTTCTGAAAGAAGCTTTCAAAGACCTAGTTTAAATTTAGCTTTTAACATACTTTTCTCTGAGTGAATATGGAACAAGAAAGATAATGCCAGGTCTTATTTTATTTTTTCTCTGAATTTGAAATATTTTAATGAGTTGTTTTGTTATTCATTCCCACAGAGACTTTAAATGAAAAGTGTAGTGTTTAAAACTTTGTGTAGACTTTGCTGTTTGAATTTATTTTACTTTTTTTTTTTACACCTTAGGTTTAGCCCAAAGGCATCCCTTCCACCACCTTTTCCCACGCATCTCTCAAGAACCTGTGTTAAGGAACTGAGTGGTATGTTTTTTAAACATTATTTTCATGGTACAGATTGGCTTCTGGAGCCTCAGAGGCCCAAGAGAAATATCTGGTGGTGGCTTTTGACATTTGCTCTCACCTTCTCCTACTTGGAATGTATCTCTCCTTCTTTCTTTCTTAATTGCTTTAAATCATGAATTAAAGTGGTCTTAAAAAAATAATACCTCCAAAGGTATCATTATTATTCTGGCTTGAGGCCTTTCTCACCCCAGACCTACTCTGTTCACCACCACTGTAACCTGCAGAGATACCTGTGTCCCTTCTTTCCCTCTCACTCCTTAGGGCGTAAGCCCTTGAGACTTTGGAGGCTGAGTCCTTACTTAAAGGAAACCCCCTGCTCTAGATTTAGAGTACACAGATGTGGGACTTAAACTTATAAAAAAGTTTTAGATACTCCCCTATTTAAAAGCTGGCACTCTAAACTGTGTGCAGTGACGATTAAGCATCTAAATATGAATCAAATAATTCTTCAGGTTATAAAATCCAAAATGACTATTAAGAAAACAATAGGAGATATAATAAAGTTAGAGAATCTGGAGGTTAGAAATGTACCCACTCCCTTGTCTGTGGCCATATCTCCCTGAATGTGTCTGATCTCATTTGATCTTGGAAGCTAAGCAGGGTTAGGCCTGGTTAGTACTTGGATGGGAGAAATGTACCTACTCCCTATCTTGTCTTCAACCAATGTGTACATCCCCTGCTCATAGATACACCCAGAGGCTCACAGAGTTTTCAGATCAGTGCTTACAGTATGTGAAATGTAAACATAATTTTACATGATTTGCTGCTTTGCATGATTCTTACTAAGTTGAAATTCTTTTTTTCATAGGAACACATTTCCAGTAGTTCTTATGGGAAATAACTAAATAATATGATTTTTGTAAGAATTATTTTTACATATGTATTTTCTGAAACACCACTATTCCGTAAAGTTGGATATACCTTTAGAGGCTTAAATTAGAATAAGCTTTTTCTGCAGAAACAAGAGGACTTGTTTCAGGAGGATTGCAGTTGACCTGGCAGAGCTGATATGCACATGTATATTTGCAACCTCTCCTACATGCTGGCAGCCTAGATTACTTCCTTAACTTGTTTAACAAAAGGTACAGATGCTTTGACTCCATTGGCCCCACAGAGCAGGTGCATTTGCAGACTCAACTGCTGACCCTCTCTCATTAAGGGAGGGCCTGGCCAGTTATGAGACACTCATCTTTTCCTTCTTCCCAGCCCTCTTATATCATCATTTGGGAAGAACTTAAATAAAGTAGCTTAATAGGACATATATATGGACATTCTGGACCCTTCTGTTCTCTGTGCCAATCTAACTCTTGGCAAGGCCAGATCTTCTTGCCCTCTGGTGGGAAGAGCAGTCAGCATCCATGCATTGTCAAGGAAGAGCTCACCCTTTGACTTACTGGTGTCCTCAGAGGCTGACATTTCCAAACCAGACTATGTGTCTCTACCAGCAAATGGAAAATAAAATAAAAATTACTGAATCCCAGCAGAGATACTATCTGATTAAAACATGAATATATTTTGCTTGTAGATGGTAATTTTTAATGTAATCTGTATCTCAGTGAAATTTCGTAGAGATTTGGAATGAATTAAAATGCCAGAACTGTCAGCTATAGTGATCACTCAAATTTCTTTATTGTCTTTGGATGTTTACTCAGGGATTCTTAAGTTTTAAGTAAAAAATAAATATAAGAGAGTTAGCCAAAATTTTATAAATACGCACTTGTGAAAGATAAATGATTAATACTTGGGAAATAAAAAGAAATCATTAAAGATGATCTGTGGGTTCCAAACCTTTTATTTATGTTTATAAACTGAGGCTAGGATGATTATTATAGGTAGATCAATTTTTGAACTTATATATATTGCTAAATTATTTGTTTTCATTGATAAAGGTGAAAAATGATTATAATCTTCAAACCTGTACAATTTTTTATCTTCTATAAAATGTTCTTCAATCTTACAATTAAGGCAGTGTTCATATGCTTTGTGGAATATAGCTTTAAATTCAATGTCGCATATATACCAATGTTGTCTAAAATTTAATCTTCCTTAGTTACAGGTAGAAAATAGTTGGTTAAATAATAAAGTTAATTATTCTTTACTTAGCGGAATCATCCTGATGTTTAAAGCATCATGCCAAATAAAGGGGCCAGTTTCCCTCTGTGGGTGCCTCTTGACCCAGCTGGTTATTTCAGGGTTAAAATTTACAATAAGGTTGTCATGGTGCTGCTTTGCCTAATCCTGCTCCCTTCTAAGTCCCTTGGCCACCACATGCCCACAGCAGAACAAAGTCTGAAGACACAGATACTAGGTAATGAGGATAATCTGAAACGTTAAGCATTTTGGTAATTCTATCATTTTTTTAATTTAAAGATAATTTAAATCAGACTGTTGAAAAACCAAATGTCACGCCTCCTGCCTCTTGCACTTATAAAATGGATGAGGTTCAAAACCGAATAAAGGAAATACTAAACAAGCATAACAATGGCATTTGGATATCTAAGCTTCCACATTTTTACAAAGAGTTATATAAAGAAGACCTTAATCAAGGAATTTTACAACAGTGTGAAAACTGGCCTCATGTTTGCACGGTATGTTTTTCTTTATTCCTCCCTTCTGATACCTCCTCCCTGCCCAACTTTCAGATATTGAGTTATTAGTCATATTACCTTTTATCCAGAGGGCACTAAGCAGTTTACATATGTTGCCTCATTAATCTTTATCTCTAAGATTAACATATGTCAGTTCTTATTTATAGAAGTATGTCAAGGTTGAGGGCTCTGGATTTTGTAATTGCTGTTTTTATATGCTTTGTTTTAAATTATTCTAAAAATGTACTATGAGATAATATACCATTTTGTATTGATTGAACTGTTACCAAAACACTGATAGCTTTGCCATTTTAATAACTTGAACTTTCTAGTAATAATTTTTTGTTAGCTTCAAATTTTATATGCTTATTCTTGTTTTTAAAGACTTTCAGATGAACAAATTTTAGTTATTTTGGCTATTTATAGAGTACCTTATTTTTATTTTGAAATTAATATAGCGTTCATGTTTAAAGTTTTTATAAACTGTCTTTGGAGAGAAAATTGACAATTAAAAAAAAATTGAAAAGGATTTATCAATTTCCATTCCTGTTCCTACTTGGGAGTCTATGGTTATAATAAGATGATGGATCAGCATAGTTTATTAGAAATAGTTTAGCCACAGAGACAACTGGATTCTTAAAGTAACTAATCTTTGGATGTTTATTATTATTTTATTTACATAAAATATATTTAAAATGTAACTTTTTAAGGGTAGCATTAACAGCTACTTGGTGCTTCTAAGCTTGTAGAATTAAATATGCATGAGGATTATATGTGCTTTGATAGAGGGCTTTTATTTCTTTAATATGTATTTTGGCTCCCAAGCCTGTTGGGCACTCCCTCTTTATAAGCACCTGCCCCAAAGAAAGCATGTAGGCTGGGTGCAGTGGTTCATGCCTGTAATTCTAGCACTCTCAGAGGCCAAGGCAGGAGGATCGCTTGAGCTCAGGAGTTCAAGACCAGCCTGAGCAAGAATGCAACCTTGTCTCTACTAAAAACGGAAAGATTAGCCAGGCGCAGTGGCATTTGCCTATAGTCCCAGCTACTTGAGAGGCTGAAGCAGGAGGATTGCTTGAGCTCAGGAGTTTGAGGTTGCAGTGAGCTATGATGATGCCACTACAGTCCAGCTGGGGTGACAGAGTGAGACTCTGTCTCAAAAAAAAAAAAAAAGAAAACATGTATTGTGTAACTGCTTTCTCCTCAAGGCTGCTGTCACCCACTTGAGTCCCATGCCCTTTTCCAGGCACGTGACATTCATTCATTCATCCATTCTGTTTGCTCATACACCATTCACTTTGTACCTACTTGTGCCAATCGCTGTCTGAGATGCTAAGAACACAAACGATTAAGACACTTAGAGTGTAATGAGGGAAAGAAACATGAAAAAATAATTAGGACAATGTGACAAATGTTAGAATATACAGTGTAAAGTGGGAAAACAATGAGAAGTGTCAAACTCTGGAAATATGGCTGTTTTCCTGCTTAAAAACTCATAAGAATGTTACTCCTGATTTATGTGGAATGTAGAGTTTGTTCTTATAATGGAGTTTTTTCAAGGTTGCTTTTCAGTTCATTCCATTTTTACTCCATTCTGGGAAGAATGTTCTCTCTGGATTCAGTCAGTTTAGTGACATTCGTGTACCTCCTCAGACTTTCCCATCCTTTGAGAGGACCTTTTCCGAAGTTTTACCAGGCTGCTTGATTTGAAGTTCAGTGCTCATAGCCCCTTCTTAGAATGCATATGATTCCTTTAGTTTTTAAATCCATAGATATTCATGAACTTTATAGAAAGTTTTCAATGAAAAGATACATTTTTATTGCCAAGATAACATATATGACTCCTTACTAAGTTTTGATAAAGAAGTCTTCTTTAGAGTAAAAATTTTAAAAATAAACTTCACAGGTTCTTCTTAATGTATTTTTTCTGATTGTTTTATACTCCATGAGAATTACTAGTATTTGTGTGGCTTAATTATGGCCTTTTTGGAAAATTTTCATCATTACTACTCTGCATGTCTCCAAAGTTCAAGATTTTCTCTTGCTAGGATTATAGGTAAGAGACTATATTCTCTTTGATGTTAAAACTTTACCTAAAATGAATGGTTTCCTACTAAATTTAAGGTGCTAAAACAACGGACTTTTTTTTAGTTGCTTTTTTCAACACTTGAATTCATTTCTGTTTTATGATTATTTTCTGTCCAAGCAGTAAGGGTGGGAAGCAAAAATATAATATACTTTCCCTGTCTATATGTTGTGTCTCTCAATTTTGAGCAGGACTGTTCAGATGTAATCACTACCAATTGTTAGGTAACAATAATTTGCTTAGTGAAGCATTGTGACTAGGGTGCACAAAACCATCAATCATACTGACATCCATTGATAGTTTTAAAAACTGTTTTTTTAACTCCCGAAAATTTTTTAGCAGTCTGCTGTTAAACAGTCTTAAAAAGTCATACCATTGTTATTTTTAAACAGCTTCAGACAGTTAGACCATGGTTATTTTCCCTTTCTTCTAACTTCTTGTTTTCACCTTGCTGAAAAGCAGAAACACTGATAGTATGCCACTAGGGTGAATGTTACTGTAAGCAAGATCAGTCTCAAGGCAGTGCAGAAAATTTAGGATAAGAAAGAACTTGGTAATAGGTATCTCTCTATATGGCTTGTCATATAACTGAAGAAGAAATCTAATTGTGGTATATTTCTTTCTTTTTTAAAAAATGTGTTTTCTCCTCCAATCACATAAACCATTCTATATAAAAAAGGTTGAAAAATGATAAAGGAAATAAAAATCCCCCATAGTCCTTTCACCCAGAGATAACCACTTGGGGGAATTTCTATTTGAATATCAGAATGGGCAGCGTCGGCTTCAGTGACCAAATAGCTTCAAAATTTTACCTTTGTGGAGGTTCTAATCAGCTATGTGTTATAAGCCACTTTACAAGGATGTTGGAAGACATTGTGATGCAGGCAGATGTTTTGAATCCATTCTTAACCTTTTGAATCCCTCAGACAGCAAAACATATACTGAGAGTTTTCAAAGCTAACGAGAATAGAGAGTTATTAACAGTGATGAATCAGTTCCATGGTGTTCCTAGGCAACTTGTGAGGGAAGTGGAAATTGTGCAGAAGCTATCTTGGAAAGGCAAGGATCCCAAGACAGTAAGCCTACAGACCAAGGATACTGGAATCCGAGAGTTCCCACTGGATCCCAGGAGGGTAGCAACACTGTGGCTGTTCTAGAGCTGTGGTCTTATTAATAATGGTCTTCTTAACTGTTGTATTTGACTAGGATTTATAAAATGTTTCTATGTGACAGCTGCTGACCTGGTGCTAGGGATGAAACAGTAAACAAGATATAGTCTTTATCCTTATGGAACTTTCTGTCCAGCAGGGAAAATAAACGTTGAGCAAATAATGATAAGCCTGTGATTGCTGAGAAGGAGAAGTGCAGAGTGCTGAGGGACTGTGTCAACAGGAGGACTTGGCTTAGTCTGATGCATCAAGAAAACCTTCCAGGGGAGGTGGCTGTTAAGCCCAAGCTTGACAGATGAGTTGGTATAAGTTACGCCAAGAGCGGGAAGAAAAGTACCTCAGACAAAAGAAACTGCTTGTGCCAAAGCCTGGAGATGGGAAAACATAGCGTTTTCAGGAAAGAGAAATTCAATAAGAGGAAAGTGGCTTGGGCTGGGCAGTGGCTCATACCTATAATCTCAACAATTTGGGAGGCTGAAGCAGGAGGATCACTTGAGCCCCGAGTTTGAGGTTGCAGTGAGCTAAGATGACGCCACTGCAGTCCAGTCTGGGCAACACAGGGAGACCCTGTCTCAAAAAAAAAAAAAGAGTGGCTCATGAAGAAGCTCAAGAGACAAGCAGAGGCCAAGTCGCTTCATTCAAGAGTCATCATTCGATGGAAACACTGCAGGTCCCTGCCCTGAGGTCACTCAGGATCCATGGCCTCTGGCTGACTGATTTCTAGTAAAATTTCAAATCTTGCACCAATGACTTTTGAACACCAGAGATTTAGTCAAAGTTCTCTACTCTCTGAAACATGGGTGAAGAGAAAGACCTTTCCATTCCTACATTAGTCAGAATATCTGTCTGCAGTGCTTTGCCTAAAGCTGTCAGAGAGCTGAGGAACTCCTTTATTAGCCAGTCTAGATGCACTCAGCTGAGGAGAATTTCTGCCAGTAGCCGCAAGACTACTGGGAGGCAACTAGGAGACAGCCAGGGGACACGGTCTAAGTTGGGTTAGAGGCATACCAGGCCTTAATTAGAGAGCATAACATTTCGTGAATGACAACATAAAATTAGAGAATATAAAATGTTGTAAATGAGGAAAAAGTGCCCAATGATACTAATTATTCATAGCTTCTATAATCAAAGATGTTTCACTATTAATCTCTATTTTTATTATTATGTCATTTTCCTATCCATTGGTAATCACTGAGCTTTAAGTTATTTTATACTCTAATACTTCAGACTCTTAAAAATTGTTAAAATTCTGAATTGCATCGATACAGTATTTCTGTAATATCAAAGGGGGCAACAGCAGTTCTATCACTTACATAGAGATGTGTTTTTATATTTTGGGATGTTCAGGAATCTGACTTAACTTTAATTATGGCAATCAATTATATAAGGTAATAAAGCATCTTTCATCCCATGCAAAATGAATTGCCTTTTTAAAAAGTCCGATACTTCTGGGTTAAAAACAAGCAACTGGGACTTTTAAGGAAGTGGAACATAAACAACAGTGACTATCCTCAGACTTAATGGTTTGAATACACTCTACATAGCAATGCCAGCAGAAGCCACAATGAAAAGGTAAACTGAGGACTTGGAATGATAGCCATTATATTTTTTAAAATAAAATCTAACTTCTTTTCCAGTTTTTCACCTGTAAAAAAAATGTCATGAACACATTATTGGAACAATTTTTAACTTTAATTTCAGCAAATGTCTGAATAGAATAAAGAGAAAATAGTACTGTTGCAAAATCAGAATAGAAAAATTGAGGGAAATGTGATGTTGCAGTTTTGGAACTTGAAACAGAAACAACCCATAAGGCCCCATAGTACCCTACAAAGAGTTCGGGCTTTGGGGTGAACTTTTGCCTGGTAATTTCATAGCTGTATTCCTTTCAGCATACAAATCATCCTCTCAGAGCCTCAGTCTGCTCTAAAATGCAAGACTAATTCTACCCAGGTCATAAAATGAGATAAAATATATAAAGTAGCTGCTAGTCCAGTATCAGAAACATAGCAGGTGTTTAGTTAAAGGAGCTGTAATTTTTTGAGGGGCAGCCCAACTTAAATTAAAGCAGGCCAAAACCCATTGCTGACCCAGGGGCAAGCCCAGCAAGCTCTGCACAGGAACTTAATGAAAACAGAAAAAGCTGAAGAGGGAAGAACAAAAGTTTTAAATTGGGAAGAAATAAGGAGCAGTGAATGAAATAAATTCAAAGGAACTGAAACTCTAAACTGAGGTGAGTTTCTGCCGTGATAGAGGAAGGGGTTCCTACCTGCCCACCCTCCCTCACCCCCATCCCCAGCCCTATTCCTGCAAAGGTAATGAAAACTAGGAAAGGCTCAAATATCACAGCTGCCAGCTGACATCATCCCAGAAAGCTCTGCACATGTTCAGCCGGGAGAAGAGGCCATTATCTTCCTGAAGGAATGTGAGCAAGGGGTCTAAGCTCGGGCCATGCTAATGGAAAATGACTTGAAGTTTATCCTAAAATAAATGGTTACAGTGTGTGTCTAAGATAGCATCAAAGAAGTCTTTCCTAGATAAAAGGGTGGGAGTGAGAACATTGCCCCGAAGTATACAGAGTCTATCAAATGACTCATCCAAGAGAGTGGAGAGTTTCTCTGGGTAGATGGTTTGTGAACAGGGATTACCCTCTGCAAGGATCTTTTTACTTTTTACTTTTGATTACATCTCTATGGAATGTGCCACAAAGCCTTGTATTTTCTTAAATAGAATTGACTGGGAAGTTATAACCGTGTCTGAGTATCTTGGGCTTATCGTCATTAGCGTCAGTAAACTGCTGCAGAGATGGCTGTGGATGTGAGATAGAACATTGAGTTAGACGGGTTTAGCTTAGCTCATCTTAGTGTATTTTCCTGCGTACCATATTTGACCCATCTACTGCCCTTACATGCTTCAGATCTATACTTATCAGTTTGTCTTTATTGTGACTCACTGATGCCACTGGGGACCATTTTCTCAGTTGTCTAACTTTTCCAGCACTTCTCAGCTTTAGCATAAAAAGGCTACCTCTTAAGGAGATCATCAACCAGTCAATCCTTCTGTGAACTGACTAATCATAGAGTGCAACCTTCTGGCCAGTAACACTTGGACGTTTTCATTGTTGCTAGGTAACCAGGGGTCTTTTATTCACTGCTGAAGTCAAATTCTTAAATTGGTTTAGGCTTTTTGTTGTTGTTTGTTTTATCGTGGTTTTTAAGTGTTTTTGGTTTGAGTTTATAACCATTGCTGATGCTTGAAGTGCTAGGAAGCAGTTCTCCAGGTGAATGTGATTTTACTGTACCGTCTCAGGTTTGCATTGGGTGGTGACCATATAAAATGAAATTTAGAGTTAATTTAAGGCTTCAACACAAAGAACCACTACTCGATGAAAACAAAACTGTATCCATACAAATGTTCTGGAAAACTCCTTGATTTAATTGGATGATACCAATTCTGTTATAGAATCCCAAAGAAAATTCCAATTCCCTAAGAGATACAAAGCTTACCCCAGAGGCCAATGCTGCAGAATTAGCTGGTGAGCCTTCATAGACTCAAAGGCATTTGGCTTTAAGAACTTTAAGTTTACAGCACAGGTAAAACTAAAAAGGAAGAAATAAAGACTTTATAGCGTTGAGGAGAAGAAAGTTAGGATGAAGACTTTTATTTGTGTGAACAAACAGGCTCCTGTAGAAATTGATGTAAGTCCTTGGGCCTCACATCTTCCAAACTAATGTGTCTCCTCCAAACTTAGAGAAACCCAGAGGGCACGAGAGAATTATCTCGTTCAAGTTATGATTCCAAGTGAGGCAGAAAGCAAGCTGAATATAACGCATCTGTGGGTAGAAAGTTTAAGCCATATTAGATACAGAATTTTCTGATGATCGCCAAAGGAGGTGGCCTGACTCCGTGGTATAGGGAGCTACTCTTTTATGTTACCTGTCTCTCCTGTTGGGAGGTGGGGTGGGTGTCCATGCATAGCATGTGGAATTATAATCATGCCAGCTCCCCATCATTGGACTGGTGATTTTTTGGGTAGACATCCAAAGCCATAGGAAAAATGTAGAGCCACAAAACAAAGAAAACATCCGGGACGAGGGCAGGATTATGATCCTCAGTCTCCTCCTGCAGCAGAGGAGGCCTTTTGATCCCCTCCTCAGGTATATACCTGAACCGAGTGGACTAAAAGAACCAGAAGCTGTAAAAAGCCCCCTCCTCAGAAGTTCCCTGAAATGGTTAGTAGCTGATTGTCACACTAAGGAATTAATAAAAACCATGTTTCAAGCAGATGTTGACTCACCTCGGTCATCTGTGAAGATAGGAAGATGGCTGTTCTATCTTGGGGGATGAGGCAGGAGATGAACATGTAAGTCTTATCAGATGCGCAGAGCACAATTAAGAATGGACACCACACTGTAACTCACATCGTAGCAATTCCTTATCTTTGGGGGAGATTCTTGTCGGCAGGGGATAGTTATGGTGGTAGATCTCTTTCCTAAGCCCATTTGCCAGAAAATTTAAAAGAGACGGCATGCTTTGTGGGGGACAGATGGTGATCACAGCAGAATGCCCAGGAAAAGCAAGTTTCCACTCATATGAAAACTTTAAAAAGTTTAAGCAGAAAAAAATGACATTTGTTTTAAATTATATTTTTAACTTTAAAAATAAAAGGAGTTGCATGAATTTTTCCTTTTGAGTTGAGAAACCCTTCAGCCATTCTCCAAAGATTGGTGAATAAAGTATGTGGACCAGGATATTTTCCATATCACTAAATTTAGCCATGAATATTTGCCTAAAATGTTGGAGGATATCTGAATCAATTCCAGTTGTGTCAGGTCAGTTCCTAAAGTCAGGCCTATCTTTAATCTTAGTAAATGCTCATTTGAATTTAAAGAGGCCGAATAACTGGAGAACAAATGGAATTTAGGCACATAACCAACACTTTTGAGATTAAAGAAGAAGCCATTAGGCCGGGCGCGGTGGCTTACGCCTGTAATCCTAGCACTCTGGGAGGCCGAGGCTGGCGGATTGTTTGAGCTCAGGAGTTCGAGACCAGCCTGAGCAAGAGCGAGACCCCATCTCTACCAAAAATAAAAAGAAATTAATTGGACAACTAAAAATATATAGAAAAAATTAGCTGGGCATGGTGGCGCATGTCTGTAGTCCCAGCTCCTCGGGAGGCTGATGCAGAAGGATTGCTTGAGCCCAGGAGTTTGAGGTTGCTGTGAGCTAGGCTAACGCCACGGCACTTACTCTAGCCCGGGCAACACAGTGAGACTCTGTCTCAAAAAAAAAAAAAAAAAAAAGAAGAAGCCATTAAAAACTGGAAAGTACCTACAATGCAAGGAACCAGTCATTTGGGTAATTGAACAATAAAAATAAAATAAAACTGCTGAGGGAAGAAATCTGTTTTCTAGTTTAGATGGTTATTTGGCTATTGTTTGGACTCTGGATAAATTCAGGCTTATTGATTAAAAATTTACTTTATAGACCAACTGGCAAAGCTTGAATTAAATACTGCAGGCACAGCTCTGGAAGCTTAGTACTTCAGATCTTTAAGCATTATTCTGGAATAAAGGCCAGTAAAAATAGGAATTCTATTCTTCCTCTGGACCAACTCACACTAAGTGAACATAATGTTCATAATTTCTGTCGAGACAGTAATTCCTATTTGGAAGAACTCATTTTGTTCATGTTCAGAGGTTTGATGAAATTAAGTTCATTGCTAGGTAATTGGTCCTGATCACATCTAAGGCACGGATGGAAATGGCAGCATTGGGACTGAAAGGAGAGGAGACTGAATAAACTTTGAAGTATCCCCTATCCTCAGTTCACTTATTGGAAAGAAAAGGATCATGAAGCTGAAGAACCCTTCTTACCCTCTTTCGAGTTAGAAGAAGCCATGTAGATTGTGGGGGGATAGGGTTTATGAAAGTTATTTTAAGTAAATAAGATGGGTTATCATCCACTGAAATTAGCCTCTACCATCCACTTCAGATAAGGTGTTGAGAAGAGGTTGGTAAATGAGAATTGAAGGAGAGTTTTAAGGTGGACGCTGCAGGTTTGGGATATGGAGATCTGACACATCTAGATCTAAAATTACGTTCATGTGCCGAATAATGATGTCTCAGTCAACAATGGACTGCATGTATGATGGTGGTCCCATAAGATTATAATGGAGCTATATGATGGAGTAGGCTATACTATATAGGTTTGTGTAGGTACACTCTATGATGTTTGCACAGTGACGAAATCACCTGATGATGCATGATGTGTTTCTCAGACTGTATCCCCATCATTAAGTGATGCCTGACTGTCCATTAATGGGATTCTATATGACAAATGAATCACTCACACAGAATTCTGTTTTCTTTTTCCATTTGCTCCAAAAGTGTGTTTTTCAAACTTTCTGTGGATACCCAATCTGTGTTCTTGTATCTTATTAAGTATCTTGAAGCATATTGAAGATTGACATTTTAAGATTCCAAACATGGGTCCCTAGAAAAGTAGACTAACCATCAAGAGAAGATGAGTAGTGCTCCAAATATTTGTGTTGCTGTGGCTTAAAATTAGATACATAGCTTGTGACGATCATAGAAGGTGCCATCCAGAGGGTCTCAGGGTGCTGGCAGGAGCCTGCCACTAGTGATGGAGATGCCTGTAGCTGTGAGGCATATACTAACCTCCTCTACTTTGAGTGGTGCTTTAGGCTTTTCAGGCATGGAGCTTTTCCTCAGTCCTCAAAACTTAAGCACATGTTGGCAGAAGAATGAAGAGAAAAACCTAATGTTTTGTACTTACATTGAGAGCATTCATTTCTTGTGTATCATCTAGAATATGTAGTTAGACCAAGAAGAATCTATTTTAATACCTAGTTAATTAGTCTTTTGACTAATTAAAGCTCTTCTCTGGTAACAAAACAACACCTTCTTTCTTTGTACATACATTTTTGTTCTCTCTTCCATTGTATGGAGAATGAAGTAAATGAAGTCAGTGTTCTTTACTATAAGCCACCCACCCAGCATACTTTAATATTCTGTTATTCTGGGTAGGGGGGCTTCCTGTAAGCCTGTATGATTATACTAGTACAGTGGTCCCCAGTCTTTTTGGTACCAGAGACTGGTTTCGTGGAAGACAATCTTTCCACAGATCTGGGGGTGGTGGGGGGTGGGGGTGGGGATGTGGAGCTCAGGTGGTGATGTGTGGCCCTTTTCCTAACAGGCCACCGACTGGTACTGGGCTGTGGCTCAGGAGTTGGGGACCGCAGCTTTCGTGGCTCCTCCTAAGGCCTTAAATTGTAGCTAAGGAGTAGCTGAGTGGGAGCTGATGAAATAGGAACATTTCAGAAGGCAGGAAATATTAACTGCAATCTAATCTAGTATAGGGGTTGAGAAACTGCTTTTGTAAAGGGTCAGGTAGTAAGCGTTTTAGAGCTGTGTGACTGTCACAGTCTATCACAATCACTCAACTCTGCCACTACAGTGCAGAAGTAGCCAGCCATAGATAATACATAAACAAATGAGCATGACTATGTTCTGGTAAAACTTTATGTACGCTGAATTTCATTTAGTTTTCACAAGTCATGAAATAATTCTTCTTTCAATTTTTAGCCATTTGAAAATACAAGAATCATTCTTAGCTCGCGGGCCATGAGTTGTACTGGGCTGTGGGATGTAGTTTGCTGACCCGTGGTCTAGTAGTAGAAAGACTTGGAACTTGAAAAAATTGGTGCTGTACATGTTTCTTTTCTCTTTCTTCCCTTATATAAAAAGATGCCATCAAGCCATGCCTCTCAGGAACAGTATGCAAACAAAATTAGAGAAGGGATGCATACAAATGCCTGGTATTTTTAACACTTGTTCATTGGAGTGACAACACTTTAAGCTAACTGCCTGCTGTCATTGTTTTAAAACTGTACTGTACTGTCGATCATCTTTCTCTAAATAATGGAAAGCTGAGGGTTTTCTCAGGATATTGCAGGAAGAAGAGAGATGGCACTCCTATTTTGTCTAAATATTTTCTGGTTTTCTCTCCTGGTTTATTCCTTAAAGTTCTGATACCGTTTCACAACTTATTTTCACCTTTTATTCAGTCAATTTGGTAAGCTATTGCTTTGGATTTGGCAGAGAAAACTAAATGAGAAGTACACTTTACAGAAAAGAGCACTCATGGTTTCCTAGGGCAGCTGGAGTCTAGGTGCCACACAAGTGAAATTAATACTGTTTTATTTTCCTCTTTATTTCTGAATTGTGGCTAATGTTATTTGCAGGTGAAGGCAGTGTCTTAGTAATTAAGAAGAGTAAATTGTACACTTGTGTTTCCTTGATTAGTTTGAAAACAGTGTTACTCTCGAATTGAAAATGCATTAATGTGTTTTCAGGTTGTTGATAGCCACTGAAATATCTGTTATTTGCTTTATTTAAAAATTTCAGGTGGAAAAGCCTGGCAGTGGTGGCCAAGATTTACTTCTTTATCCAGCTAAGAGAAAGCAGCTTCTGAGAAGTGAACTGGACACTGAAAAAGGACCTCCATCCCCGCTACCTGCTCTCAAGCAAACATCACCATCAAAAGGGTGTTCAACAGTTATACCAGGAGACTTTAAAGAGAAAGTGGCAGAGCTGCTGGTGAAATACTCAAGTGGCCTTTGGGCCAGTGCACTCCCAAAAGCATTTGAGGACATGTACAAAGTGAAAATCCCCAAGGATGCCTTAAAAAATCTTGCCTCACTTTCTGATGTGTGCACCATAGACTACATTTCTGGAAATCCCCAGAAGGCTATTCTCTATGCTAAACTTCCATTGCCCACTGACAAAGTCCTAAAGAATGAAGGGAAAGCATGTGGTCAGGCTGATATCAAGGCTATGATTGAACAAGAATATTTGCAGTTAGAAGAAAACATGGCTGAAAATGCCGATACCTTTACAGAGAACATAACAGTTCCTCCTTTGATCATTCCGACCGAGGCATCCCCATCTGTGTTGGTGGTTGAGCTGAGCAACACAAATGAAGTGGTTATTAGGCAAGTTTCATTTTCTGATTCTTTAGGATCCTGATGTACTGTTGTCACTTCACTATGCTTCATTGGATGCTAACAGTTGAAAGAAGAATAATATGTTCTTAGTTCTAGCGTTATTGTGAAGTATATATTCTTAATATTTGTTAAATGTTAAAATACAGTTTGTTAAAATATACAGTTATTCTTGTGAGAAGAGATTACTAACAACTTTAAAAATTGGAATTATAATAGGAACTTGAAAAAAATTTATGTCAAAAGCATGCTGGTAGCTATATATGTCAAAAGCTATACCTAGTTCATTAAAAAAAAAGTCCCCCACATAGTAGATAATACTATTCAATCTAGGACTATGTAGCATTTCCTAAATGCTACATGTCAAAATAGCTAAAAACTGCCTTCTTCATATAACGCATCAGATTAGACCTTGGACCCAAAGGTACTCTGGTCACTTGAGCCTTTCAGTATCATTGCCTGGAAGGAGGGGAGTCATTGCCTAACAAGCTAACGGTAACTGGGATTCAAACAATAGTCCGGTTCTAGGCACCTGACTTGGAATTTTGGAGAAAATGCAGAGTACATAGAAAATATAGAAAGACTAAAATTTGCAGTTTCCAACTCAGGAAAAGAATGGGAACCTGTATAGTAGAACCTCTGGAGGCACCAGGCCTGGGTGTGGCTGTGGCTGTACAGATCAGAAAAAGGCTGAAGCAGAACAGAATCCAGGCTCCTTCAACCAAAATGGCTGTATTGTTTGGGCTGTCACTACTCCAGAGACCCATAACTGAGCTGGAAAGGCCCAAAGAAAGACCACATAAAATAATTAACATCTTTCGAAGCTCAAAAATATGAAAGCTGTTCCGTTTGAGCAAACTAAGTCTGAGTAGATAATAGAGTGAACCTAGTATCTTCAGATGCTCAAACTAGAAGAACCTATGGAAGTTTTTAGAGAGGTCCTGTTTTATACATGGGTAGTGCATGTATAAAGCTTTTATTCTAAGATGTGGTGTGGCCTGAAGATATAAATAGGTTGCTGATAAGGGATGGGGATCCTTTATGGTTCACTAATATATTGAAGGAAAGGAAAGATGTAGAGGGGTACATTTGTAACTTTTACCATTTAACATTGTAAAAAAACCTAAATCTGCCTCCATGGCAGGATCCTTTGGTATCTGTTCCCAATGTTCATTGGTTCCTTTGAAGGAGACCAAGTGCCCAGCACTGGGATGGATCAATCATTATTTCTGATGCTTTTACCAAGGGTTGGCAGGAATCTGGATCAGTTCTAGGAGTTTAGTACAAGGGTTCTAATCTGTTCCAGGGTCTTCAGATTATTTAACCCCTTTTTTCTGATGTGAATTTGAATCCTGGTGTCAGCATTCTACATGTTCAGCAGGGTGGCTGACAACCAGCAAGCATATTGGGTAATGTCTGCCATTAGGTTGACCCTAGGGCATTGTCTCCCACCCCACCCAAGGCTTGGCAGACCCTGAGCCATGTTGTGTACCCACATCTTCACCCAGGCAAGTAGTAGGCACCAGAAGCTGGATCTTTGGCTCATAAAGGGCCTGGAGGAGTGCTGTGGCAGAACCCTCAGGTCAAATATGGGAATTCATTGTCTCTTTTCTCAAAAATTAACTTTGTGAAACTTTGTATGTATGACATCCCTAAATTGGCCTATACATCATTCTTTGCCCCTTTGCTAGGGTAATTTGAGAACAATGTATGATGACCTCTTCCCTGCCACCACCTACTCTCATACTAACTGTAACATCACTGCCCTCACCCAAGCTGGGCAGCCATCCTTCTCTGTTGGCTGCTGTAGAGTACAGGAGCTTCCTGCACATTCTAGGCCACTTCTCATCACCTTCCCCACCCTGGCAGGAACCTGTGCTCGGCAGGCCACCACGTCACTGTCACCGGCTGCAGCCCAGGCCTCTGCCAGTTGAGTGCCTAGGGCTATAGCAATGCCACAGGGTGGCTTCTGAGATTCTAGGTCCTAAAAAATGAGCACTTCAGCAGAGTTGTAGAGTGCAGCAGAATTCTAGGCAGCGCCTTAACATTTGCAAAGCTCAATAAATTTAAATGATCAACCCTCACTGCTCTGGCCTCCAGACCTCGCTTAGTGTCTCCATTTTCCACTTCTCTTTCTCCCCTTCCTTTCCCTCCGCTTCCCTGACTATTTCTCAGCCTGTTCCTCCCTGAGCACTCCCTCACTGCTTACCATTACACTCTCTCGTTCTCTGGCTTGTTGCCCAGTGTTTGCTCTGTTGTGTGGTGTGTTGGACCTCAGTCTTGTTTTGCATGATCTCCATAATACCGTGTCTTCCTTTATCAAGAGATAACTGTTTACTAAATACATATGTTTTCATCCCTCTTGATGTAAGTCAGTCTGAGGCTGAACCAAAGATGACAGTAGAGAATACAGAACAGCATAAATGAATTGCCATAGTTTTTCTCCTTCTGGGTTGCTTCATTTGTGTTCTCTTCTTTTAACTAACTCAGATATGTGGGCAAAGACTATTCTGCTGCTCAGGAATTAATGGAAGACGAGATGAAGGAATATTACAGTAAGAACCCTAGAGTCACACCAGTCCAGACTGTGCATGTTGGGCAGTTGCTGGCCATAAATGCCGAGGAAGACGCTTGGTTACGGGCACAGGTCGTCTCAACAGAAGAGAACAAAATAAAGGCAAGCACTGTTTACTTTGTCATAGCATTATGAAGGCAAAGGCAAACACCTGTTATTTGCCAAATGTAAATGTTGATTCTTTACATTTTTCAAATGAAAATGCTGGATCCTTTCTAATTGTGTGTAGTTTTCTCTGGAAGTTGAAAAGATAGTACCTGTAAAAGATTATCTCTCTCAGCTTTCAAGTCAGTTGTAGTCATACTGTCTTAGAATTTTAGTTAAAGAAAAAAATTCTTCTCCATGGGAGTATCCATAACCCATGATCTAATTAGGAAAAGGCACTTATTTCCATTCCCGGGATATATAATAAATGCTGACCAGAGCTCTGTGGGCCTCTTTTCAAGGACAGTACTTTGGAGTGAGGGAAGCAGTACAGACCAGAGGAAATGGCATCTTCGTCTCCCTCTTCGGCAGCTAGGACTTACGTCATTCTTCAGGGCTGCTCCCAGTGTTGCCCTCTCTGTCCTCTTGGAAAGGCCAAGGAGGCTCGTTGGAGGCTCACTTTCATCAGCAGGCTCCAAGGCTTTCAGACTTGGCCACGTTCCTGGTGGGCAGCCTCTGGTCCTTTGCCTCTTCTTAAATTAGCGCAGAGACAGAGAAGCATAGTTTCCCTGCGCCCTGTGGTGCCTTTGGGCCTCAGAGCTCCCTATATAACATGCAGAGGAGCTGTATGGTAGCTCCGTTTGCCATGGGGTAATCTGCATTTGTCTACTATTTTTGATGTGTCATTTCTTTCTGCCTTGGTGGAAAGTGTGTGTTTGTTTTGAATTTATCATTTGAATAATGAGCCTGGTACTTTATAGAGAATTTGTGAGGAGAAGGTCTTTTCTTTCTTGAGTGTTAAAATGTCTCCCTTTTTTAAAGGGAAATGGAAGGAACATTTCCCATCCTGATGGGAAGGACACCATGTAGGAGGGTGACCCTTGTCTCTCAGTTCTGCCATCCTTGTGTTTTTACAGAGGACTCTCAGGCTGTGAGGGAAAACATGTCTAAGATATTTTGGTTTTCTCTAAGTTTTACAATCTGGGAAATATACTTCTATTTCTACAGCCTCTGTTCCATAATACAAAACCTTATTCTATATGCCACTGTCAGCCCTGCCAATAATCCTACTTGTGTCATTGGGTGCAAATGACCAATCTCTGAACCTGGCCTTAAGTCCCTCAGTTACTGTCCACTGAAGCACAAGCACACATAGAAAGAGATGCTTTCTTTTTCTTACCTAGTTTGTTCAATAGGAGAGATCGTGACCCTCTCCAGAAGTAAACTCACTCTAACCAACCTTTCCCATTCACAGAGATATTTAGGAAATTCCTTAACCAAATCTACAGAGGCACAACTTTTAAGGAATTTGATTGACTTTAAAAATCTGAAAATTGGAAAACAGTTTGGCAGATTCTTATAAAGTGAAACACTTAGCATATGACCTCTAGTATTTACACAATAGAAATGAAAACAGATCCACAAAAAGGCTTGGATGTACATATTTGTAGCAGCTTTATTACTAATATTCCCAAACTGGAAACAGCCCAAATGTTCACCAACAGGTGAATGTATAAACAAGATATATTGTATTCATGTAATGGAATACTAGTCAACAATAAAAAAGAATGAACTACTAATGTGTACAGTCTCATGGATAAATCTCATAGACTTTGTGCTGAGTTAAAGAAGCCAGGCACAAAAGATTAATATTATTAATATATGATTCCATATAAATAATGTCTAAGAACAGGTCAAATTCATCTGCAGTGATAGAAATCAGATCAGTGGTTGCCTGGGACAGGAGGTATGGGGGGCTAATTGCAAAGGGCAAGAGGGAACTTTTGGGGGTGGTGGAAATGATCTATATGTTGATTACAGTGGTGATATATGGGTATATATATTGGTCAAAACCCATCAAACTATATACTTTTAATGGGTATCTTTTATTCAGTATAAATTATGCTTGGATAGAGTTTGAAAAATATCTGGAAAAAACTAAGGACAATGTTGACCACTGGACCAGCGACCAGCGCAGGGCTTATGATTAGTGGCTTGGGCACTAGTCCTTACTGTGCCTGTATTTAGTTGTGTGCCTTTGGAGGGTCTATTCCCTCCATTCCTCCAGGCCTCTCATTGATAAAGGGTAACTGTCCATAAATGTTCCTAGATAAACTTCTGTTTGCTGGCCATTTATTTCCCCTTGCTCTTAGTAAGTTCAGCAGAAGCTATGCTGTTTTAAGGCATAGGGATTTCTTACGAAGAGAAGAATCATACATAAATACTAGTGACATATTAACAGTACAACAATGTCTGTGCTAATAATGCAAGGATATCTCCCAGTCCGAAGTCTATAGGGCAATCACTTGGGCTTTCTTTCCTCCATACCTCCAATGTGGGAATTCAAGCTCTGGAGTCAGAAATACCTGAGTTTGAGTCTCAGCTCTGCCATTTTTAACTGCATGGCCTTGGGAAACTCATTTAACTTCTCTGATTCCTTATCTGTAAAATCAGGTACTATCATCATGTTAGTATCTGCCTGCTGCACTTTTATTCACTTTTTCACAGTTCTAGAGCAGGGGACAAGAGAGTCAAGTCTTTGGTCTCAAAAAGCTTGTATTCCAGTGAGAAAAGATAGATAATAAGCAAGTATACAGTAAATACACAAAACAATTTCAGTGCAATGAAGAAAATAATCAGGGTGCTATGACAGAAAATAGCTCTGAAGGAAGGGATAGACAGGGTGATGTGATCTCATCTAGACACTTCAAAAGTGGTTCTGGTACTGTTGTGGGGGATGGATTGTAGAAGGGCACAGAAAGGGAAAGTAACCCTGGTTAGTTGCAATAGCCAGCTACCTGGTGACCTGAATTGGGTGGCAGTGGAGATGGAGGTAATGGAGGAGATTCGGGCTATATTTGGAGGTAAAACTGACAGGACACTAATTGGTTGGATGAGAGGGGTAAGCAAAAGCGAAGATTTGAGATGGCTGCCGGGTTTGGGGCTTGAGCAACTGAATGGATATTGGTGCCATTTGTTAAAATTGAGAGGTCGGAGAGAAGGATAATATGGAAGACAATCAAGAATTTTGTAGGACCTATTAGGTTTGATAATAGCTATCAGATTTCACATGGATGAATTTAGAGCTCCAGGAGTGGTTGGGGCTGGAGATATATCAGCACATATCTTCACTGGCACCGGGAGGCATCAGCATATGGGTGATATTTGAAGTCATGGGACTAGGTAAGATCACCTAGGGAAAGAAAACTCATAGAGCAGAGAAGGGGCCCAGGACCAAGTCCTGAAACACTTCAGCATTTAGATGGTGGACATAAGAGGAGCAAAGAAGACTGTAAGGATGGCCAAAGAAGAAAACCAAGCAGGTAGTGTCATGGAAGCCAGAAAAATAAAGTGCCTCATGAAGAAGGGGGCGACCAGCCATGTCATTGCTGCTGAGAGTTATGGACTGGTTATTAGGAATAAAAAAGGTAGCTTAGTATCTTGTACAGTCTTAAGACAGCAGTGGCTGTAGCAATCTTGGCCTGACCTTGTTCTCCACATCCCCATGAAGCTGGCTGAGATGATTTCTCCCTTTATTTGGAGAAACCCTAGCTACTTACTTCTCTTGAACTGACCTTTGCTTGGCAGTGGATACAGATTTCCTCCTTGCTTCCCACCTGTCAGGTCCCTGGTGAGTAGGAGAAACAGGAGCATGTGGTTACCCCCTGAGATTGGTGCCAGTTTGGCCTGACCCAGACACACACCCATGGGTGTCTGCTGGGTGTCCCTCAGTAGTGCTGGGAGACCTTTGGCCACTTGATGGTGCCAGAGAACCAGGAATGGGCCAGAGCCCATGCCAGGATTATGAGTCTCCTGGTGCTGATCACAGGACATGACAGAGAGAAACTACTCAGTCCTCACAGAGCAAAGGACAGGATGCAGTGAGAGCCACACTGGGCAATCCATGGGCAAGGGTTTTATAAACTGCAGCTGTCATACAAGTACATGGCATCATGCTTAAAAACAAGAAAGAAAAGAAACAAGCTACAAACACTGCAGAAACACTTTGAAGCATTTGGGGCAGTTATTCTTTAGTCTGTTCTTGTGCTAAGAATACATCCTGAATTTCCCAAGAATCATGATTTCACAGGATATGTCCTGTTGTCAGACCATGTTATCTCCATTTTGGGTCTGGGAAGAGCAGAATCCAAGCTGTAGGTGGTGATGGCTATTAAAGGAAATGAGAGCTGCCTAACTCCCGAGGCCTATGAGAAGGAAGAACAGGTGCTAATCTAGGATTGGAGAAATAGACTTGTGCACTTAAATGGCCAACTGCCAGACATGGGACCCTGCCAACGATCTACACCTAAGACAGTGTTGAGTCAGATGTGCACTCTAAGAGATGATCTTTCCAATATGGGCAGACGGGTCCTACAGGTCCACTTACCAGATGGTCAGGAAAGGAGTTAGTGGTCTCTCTGCCTCTTTTTTTCCTTAGATTCTCTGCTGGGGAGAATTTTTGTTTTGTGTGGTTAGTACCGTAATCTAAGTACTAAGAAGCTGACCTGTGAACTTTATTTTCCCGCAGAAAGCGAAAAGGGACCTGCCTGTGCATTTGTTGGTATCTCTTAGCCAAGCCTTTGCCCTGGCTTTTGTTGTTGTTGTTGTTTTTTTTTTAAACCATCATCTGCTTTAATTAGAGAAGCATACTAGATCTTCAGCGCTTTCCCTCAGATTTCTTAGTTATCATTCTAAACCACAACTTAATGTTTCTAGATTTTATTTTTCTCAAAAAAAAAGTCTTTGTGTCTATATAGTCCTTTCAACTGCAGGTTCTATAAATACTCTTAAAAATAATATCTAGGCTCTTAATGATCTATGCTAATGGTGAGAAAGAGTCATACAGATTCCTGTAGACACAGAACTCTGTCCAACAGATTTGGATCCTTTCGTTGAGTTGGATGAAGGCCTAACCCAGCTTCACATCCCTGAAAAAAACAGGAGTACGTATTTTTTTCAGTGTAGATTCCATGTTTTCCAGCCATGACATCACAGTTGTCATTGACAGAAGCATCTTGGTGCCTGGAAGCACAATAGTTGAGTGCAACCATCACAAATGCTGCTTTGGGGATTTAGAATCTGATAGATACAAGAATGATGCCCTCTCTAGAAACAAATGCTGCTGCCCAGGGAACAGGTAGAAGTGTGTGACTCAAGAAGAATAAGGAATGAAACTAGACCCTTATTTCTTGCCATATGTAAAAATCAAATCAAAATGGATTAAAGAATTAAATCTAAGACCTGAAACTATGAAACTACTAAAAGAAAACCTTGGGGAAATGCTTCAGGACATTGGTCTGGGCAAGGACTTCTTGAGTAATATGCCCAAAGCATGGGCAACCAAAGCAAAATCAGACAAATGGGATCACATCAAGCTAAAAAGCTTCTGCACAGCAAAGGAAAACAATCAACAAAGAGACAGCGCACTGAATGGGAGAAAATATTTGCAAACTACCCATCTCACAAGGGATTAATAACTAGAATATATAAAGAGCTCAAACAACCCAATAGGGGAAAAAAACCAAATAATCCAATTAAAAATGCACAAAGAATCTGAATAGATATTTCTCAAAAGGAGACATACAAATGGCCAACAGGTACATGAAAAAGTGCTCAACATCATTAGTCATCAGAGAAATGCAAATAAAAACTATAATGAGATATCATCTCACCCCAGTTAAAATGGCTTTTATCAGAAAGACAGGCAGTAACAAATGCAGGCAAGGATATGGAAAAAGGAGAATGCTATGCTGTTGGTGGGAATGTAAATTAGTATAACCCAATATGGAAAACAATATGGAGTTTCCTCAAAAAACTGAAAATAGAACTACCATGTGACCCAGCAATCCCACTGATGGGTATATATCCAAAGAACGGGAATTCAGTGTATTGAAAAGATATCTGCATTCCCATGTTTATTGCAGCACTATTCACAATAGCCAAGATATGAAATCATCTCAAGTGTCCACTAATGAATTACTAGATAAAGAAATTGTGGTACCTATACACTATGGAATATTCCTGCCATTTGCAACAACATGGATGGAACTGGAGAACATTATGTTAAGTGAAATAAGCCAAGCACAGAAAGACAAATCTCTCAGTCATATGTGGGAGCTAAATATCAAAAACAGTTGATCTCATGGAAACAAAGAGTAGAATAATGGTTACCAGAGGCTGGGAAGGGTAGCAGGGACGAGAGCATAAAGTGGGAATGGTTAATGGGTGCAAAAATGTAGTTAGATAGAATGAACAATATTTGATAGCACAATAAAGTGACTATAATCCAACAATAAATTAGGGTGTAGTTTAAAATAACTAAAAGAGTGGAATTAGAATGTTCCTAACACAAGGAAATGTTAACTGCCTGAGATGATGGATACCCCAATTACCATGTTTGGATTAATTCACATTATATGCCTGTATCAAAGCATCACAGGTACTTTATAAAAATATACAACTATTATGTACCCATAATAATTAAAATTAAATTTTAAAAAAAAGAGAATGATACAGGCATTATGCTATTAGTGAAAGTGGGGGAAGGGGCTGGCAGAGTTGGCAGAACCAGATAGATGTGCCGCCGAGAGATTGGCAGCAGCAAGGCAATGGGGCTGAGCTGTCTCACAAAGGGGCGTGGGAGGGGACTGGGGCCTGACCAGGAGCCCTGGTTTCCTTGGTCTCTGCCCCAGCCTTTCTCATCTGGAGTAAGGCAGGGGAAATCTCCCCTGACTTTTTCCAGGCAGCTGTGACACCACTGACACCACTTAACTTGCCGATTATGGAATAAAATGGAAGCAATTAAATGTATCAAATGATTGTTTTTTAAGTGAGGAAAAAGAACTTTGAGCCTAAACATTGTTGGGTTTTTTTTATCATTAGGTATGCTATGTTGACTATGGTTTTAGTGAAAGTGTTGAAAAGAGCAAAGCATACAAATTGAACCCAAAGTTTTGTTCACTCTCGTTCCAAGCCACAAAATGTAAGCTTGCAGGTAAGAGGAATTTCTTATAAACTCTCTCCATTTGGATAGGTTATTACCACCATGCTCTTGGATGCTTAAGTCCTAAAACGGACTGGGTATCTCAAGGTGTTACAATGTGTTATTTCTTGAAAGATTTAAATAAATTTGTATTTAACATGCTCTTTATAAGATGTGATCATAATAAGAATGTTTCAATGTTTTTATTATATTTTATGTTGTATATATAAAAATATATTTATTATAATTTATTATAAAAATGTCTGTTGGTCATCTTAAAGGGTTTTTTCTTGTTCTAACTGCCCTGGTAACAGTCGCTGGCCCCGTGTCATGGGATTTGATCAGTTTCAGTCCCATTGTTCGAGGTGTTGTGAGGTGTTGTGAGGTGACCCTCAGCCCTCTCCCACTGAGATGCACCTGACACCCTCCCGTGCCCAAGCATGAGTTTGGCTATAGGTCACGTGTAGTTTCTTGTATAGTCCACGTATTACTATTCTTTTCTTTCCTCCTCAAGGAAGCATAGAGGAATGCACATGTAGAGAGTGACATTATAGGGATAAACTTAAAGTGTAGAGGACACAGTGGTCATGTGACGTTCATGATGAGGAAAAGGCATTGAAATATGCCTCATGCCACGGGAGCTCGGCCAAATGCAGAAAATGATCATAACTCTTTCATGAAAATTCGTCCTCTGAAGAAGTAAACTCCTCCTTCCCTGTCAGGATGAGTCCTTTTGTCACAGGAGCTGAATTTGACTCTATCTGTGAGATAAACATGAAGAAATTTTAAAAGCCTAGTAGGAACCTTTGGGAGTTGGTTTTGGAAAGAACATATCAAGAGCATAGGACAAGAGTTAGGATGCTGAAATGAAGGCTTTGAGAAAAGCTACAAAGTTATGTGTCTGGAGAACAGAACAAGAGGAGAGTAGTTCAGGAGGAGTCTAAATTTTAGCTGATGGATTTAAAGGGGAAAAATATAGAAACTGGCACTTTGGCACCACTGGGGGAAATAATGAGCTAGCTTTCATTAGTTCACTAGATTAACTTAGAATTGTCAGATATATGATATATGGAATTATAATTTTCAAATAATGTAAAGAGTAATTGGACTACAACAAAATTCACCTAATGCTTGTATTATGTTAAAACATTAATCTTTCTTTGATAAATCAGAAGGTTCTTTGGTATTCTTAGGGTCATAATAGTATAATTTAAAAAGAAACAATAGTGCTTGTGTAAATTTCCAAATATATATGTTCATTTTATAAGAAAAAGAATTATATGTATTTAATTAGAAAATGAAAAAAATCAAGGGTAGAATTTTAGGAAGAACATTACAGATTCATGACTGGCAGACAGGATAGCTTCTTATGTGTATTAGTCTTTTTGTTTGAAATATGCATGTGTATATAAAGGGAAAGCTGTTTCTCCTAAAGTAGAAATTCTTATTGAACATCAGTTTTTCTTCTTTTTTTAAGATTGCCTGCTTTAATATATCATCCAAAAGGGCATTCACATTATATTTTTTAAAACCTAAAGAGTAAGGCATAAAAAATTATAAAATAAATCTTTCATATAAAATTTAACAATTTTGTGTTAGATTCATAATTTTAGTGAGTGGTCAAGACAGACACAATCTATCCATCCTAAAATTATTTTGCTAATTAAGTAGAAATTAAAATATTCAATATTTTTCAGGATTGGAAGTTCTAAGCGATGATCCTGATTTAGTGAAGGTGGTTGAATCTTTAACTTGTGGAAAGATCTTTGCAGTGGAAATACTTGACAAAGCTGATATTCCACTTGTTGTTCTGTACGATACGTCAGGAGATGATGACGTCAATATCAATGCCACCTGCTTGAAGGCCATATGTGACAAGTCACTAGAGGTTCACCTGCAGGTACCACTGCGATCACCATTCTCATCTGTTACACATATTGTATCAAAGAAAATCATCAGAAAAGAATGTTATAAATTTTAGGCTAACAAATGATAGAGACAGATTACTTATATATTAAGGGGAAAAAGGAGAGGGGGAGCTGGAAGGGGGAAAATGCCAAAAAATTAATAGTAATTATTTCTTAGGAATTGGATTTTTTATTTTCCAATTTCTACAACAAAGATATATTGATTTTATATGAAATTATTTATTCTTTTATATATAAATATATATTTTTCATTCCAGAGAGAGGAACTGGTCGGTTTCCACAGGTAGAGAAAGATCTGAAATTATTCTATAAAGATAATAAGGGAAGATAATATAAAAAAGGGAAAATCAGGTCCATGAAGATGTTTATTATTAGCTTTAGCATTTTTAAAATGTGAAGAACATAAATGCCCAAAAATAAGGAAACCTTAAATGATAGAACATTCACTCTAGAGAATAGGATGAAATGTTTAAGATGATCATTTTAAAGACTTTGTGAAAACACCGGGAAAAATTTTGTTTTAATAAGTAGAACAACGGCAAATTGTCTTTATATTATGATTTGACTAAAAATGGCTAAAATTAAATATTTACTTTATTATAGTATTTAAAAATTACAAAATTTTATGTGGTCTGTGGACACAGGTTAGAAAGTAGACTGATAAACCAGTTGATTTTGTGAGAGTTATTTTCACTTTTGTTAATGTTACAAAAACATGGTTTATGTAATAATTCTTTTTCTAAATAAATGGGGACAAAATTAATGTTAAGGATATTCTTAGCTTTTCAGACAATGGAATGTGATAATGTATGCAGAATGTCTATTTTGTGCCCGACACAAATGATACTAGATATTCCTTTTGAAAACAAAGAAATCCAAGTTAGTTTTTTACAGTTAAGTTACAAATTTCATTTCATCCTATCTGTCCTCTAACTTAGAAGATTTTAAAATGCAAAGACTTTTAATGGGATATTTAGATAGATACCCCTTAGGTAGGTAAGAGCTGCATTCTGTTCTCAACCATTCTTGGGGTGTCTTTTGTCTATTCTAGGTTGACGCTATGTACACAAATGTCAAAGTGACTAATATTTGCTCTGATGGGACACTTTACTGCCAGGTGCCTTGTAAGGGTCTAAACAAGCTCAATGACCTTCTACATAAGATAGAAGACTACTTTCATTGTAAGGTATGGCGGAATATCATCCACATCTAAAATTAGCCCTTAAAATTACAAACAAGAGTGGTTCACTAAATTATATAAGTATGAATAATTTTTTAATAGTTCGAGGTGGAATCTCTAGAATAGTAGGTAAGAGCACCAGACTTCAGAGCTTTAAAAGAATGTAATACCATTTCTGCAGTGTAAAATGAAGGAATAATAGTGTGTATCTATAGGATTGTCATGAGGACTGATTGCAATACTGCTTAGCTCAGAGCCTAGCATATAGTAAGTGCTCAAACAATTGGTAGATTTGTTATTTATAACAGGTAGTTGACAATCCCACGATGCAGTTGCCTGTGCCTCTGTCTGCTAGAGTCAGCTGGCTCATCTGCCTTAGGCAACAGAGAAATCTTGGAATTTAGGAGGAGAATAATACTTGCCTTCTTAATTCTGCCCTTATCTTCCTTCTCAGGCATCAGTCCCCAAGCTCTTTATGGTCCCTGAGAACCTGCTGCCTGGTAAATGTGGTTCTGCAGTTTAAATTGTATTAATAAGCACTTTACACTTTAATTCTAGTATTTTTTTTTCTGAATCAAGATCTGTAGAGGTTTTGTTTTAAGTTTCTGAAGTGGTTTGCTTATGTCCATTAGGACATTATATTCATAATTCAGAAAATGCTGTGGTTTCCAAGTTACTAAATCCTACTGCCTCTTAAACCCTGGCGCCCTCACCCCTAGAAATGAATCCTTCTCTCTACCCTACAGAGCACATTGGGTACCTCAGGGCACTCATTCAGCTTCGCATTGTAGCTATTTGCCTTAGTAGTGTGTAGGCTTATCGGTGCCTTAACAATTTTCTACATCCCTTACAGTACCTAATCTAGTGTCTTACATAGAATGGGTATTCCAAAATATTTGCTGAATCAGGTTAAACCTGCATTCAGACTGCAGTCTGGAATTGAGGCATTAGATATATAGCTTTATCTTTTTTGTGTTTCAGATGTCATCCATATTTGTGTGTGTGTATATATCTCAAGGTCATTACTGAAGTTGAATTTGCTAGTCTATCTCGGAGAAATCTGAGACACCCAAAGAGGCTGACTCCAGTGATTCATTTGTATGGATGTTCTTATAAACTGTAGTGGTGAAAAAAGCACTCCTGATATTTGCTAGTGCCCTGGTAACCCAAGTGGAGACATTGCCTTTGGGGAGAGTAGAAACATTCACCCTCAACAGAAAGAGACCATGAATAGGTCCCCAACATCAAGCTACAGCAGAAGAAGAAGATGAAGAGACCTCCAGCTATGACTTGCTGGAGTTTCACTGGCACTGATATGCATATTTGTATTGATAACATTTGTTTTGAAATTAAAATCTTCCTGTCTTTGATCTGAATGTTAAAAGATGTTAATAGGCCTTACTGACAGCTAACCCAGCCTCCTCACTTTTCAGCCATGCTGCTCTCCTGCTTTTTTGGCAGATTCAACACCTCTCTTCACGTGTGACTTATGGAGCCAGGGCCTAATGAATCACACTGACCTCTATGCTAACGTTTTAGACATTTTAATAGTGCTGTTGTATGAGCCATGTACACGTAGGGAGAGTAAATCACTGACGTCAACAAATGCATGAGTAACAAGGCAGAAGTTTTATAACCCTGGTACATTTGCTGCATCACTGCAGTGCACTCCTTGGAGAGAAAGGGCTCATGGAAGTCTGATTACTTGTGGGTATGACAGTTTGCCTGTGCCACAGCAGTCTGTTTTTCTGATGGTGTAGCAATATGCTCTTTGGTAAGAGTAATAAAAATACCGTGTTTTTGTTTTGTAGCACATGACCTCTGAGTACTTCGTTTCATTACCCTTCTGTGGGAAAATCTGCCTCTTCCACTGCAAAGGAAAATGGTTACGAGTAGAGGTAAAATCAGTCACTTGACTGTTTCTTATCTTTTGTGAAATATTTCAAGTAAACAGGATTTTTATAAAATGGAATAAGCACTCATGGACTATCACCTGAGTGTGAAGTAAAACATGACTAATGTCATTGAAGCTCCCCATTTACATCCCTTCTTCTGCCCCTACACCGAGGTTGAATTTGGTGTTTCTCATTCTTGTTTATTATTTGTTTATAGTCTTACCATTATTTATAACTATATACACATACTTTCACTATATACTTTTAATATTTAGATAGTAGAATGTAGAAATGAATAGGTATATAGGATACGTATATAGTAAAAAGTAAATGAATATAACTGAATAAGTTTTTAAAATTTATATAAATAAGAAAATGTATTGATTCTTATGAACATGCTTGTTCATTCATTGTGTTTGTGAGATTCACCCGTATTGATGTGTGCAGCTCTGGCTCATCTATTTTTACTGCCGTATGATATAACAGTATGAATATGCCAGTATTATCACTCCATCTTCCTGAGGACAGACATTTATTGTTTTTAATCTTTTGTTATAAGCAGTGAAACTTCATACGTAGGAATGGAGTTTCTAAGTATTGGGAATGTGTATCTTCAATTTTAGATATTGCCTAATTGCTCTCTAAAGTCGCCCTTCCATTGAGAGTGTAGTCCTTTGAGAGTTCTGGCTTCGTGGGGCAGTCTCAGATCCTCCCTCCCTCCTGCCAGGATGGTTTTGGCTTCAGTGTTCACATACTCCTCTATTTCCAGTCCCTAATAATTGTCTTATTTTCTTGCAAGCTCAGTTACGAATTTGAAATGAGGTTTGTTATAGTTTATCATGTGTTAAATGTTTTTTAAAAGATAGCTTTTGGATTTTTGTGGTTATTTGCTCTTTCTTTCCCTTTCTTTCTTTCTCTTTTGGATATGTAGTTTGCCCAGTTGCTGAATTTGAAAATCTTGACTTGATTTTATTTTTTTCTATTTTTTTCTTTGCTACAGAGGTTCTTAACCTAGATACAAGGACCTCTACTTTCATGGGGCGGGGGGCAAGGGGGACCTGAACTCTCCTGGAATTGTATGCAAATTGTGTGTATGTTTGTGTTATATATTTTGGGGGGAAAGTATGCATAATTTTTGTAAGATTCTCAAACCAATCCCCAAAAGGTAAGAATCATTGCTTTATTGATTTTTAATGCTGCATAGCAACACTTTGTTAATAATACTGATTTTCCCATTATTTAAATAAAACTTGGTCATGTCTGGCCGGGTATGGTGGCTCACGCCTGTAATCCTAGCACTCTGGGAGGCCGAGGCAGGTGGATCGCTCAAGGTCAGGAGTTCAAGACCAGCCTGAGCAAGAACGAGACCCTGTCTCTACTAAAAATAGAAAGAAATTATCTGGACAACTAAAAATGTATATATATATACAGAAAAAATTAGCCAGGCATGGTGGCGCATGGCTGTAGTCCCAGCTACTCAGGAGGCTGAGGCAGGAAGATCGCTTGAGCCCAGGAGTTTGAGGTTGCTGTGAGCTAGGCTGATGCCATGGCACTATAGCCAGGTCAACAGATCCTGGCTTTGTCTCAAAAAAAAAAAACTTGGTCATGTCTAATGATAGCAGCAATTTTGAAGTAATTATTGTCATTAATGTGAACATATGTCAGAAGGCTGATACGATCAGCCTGTATCTCTCAATTTGAGTGTCTTCATGTTTAAGTTCAGGTTATGCGTTTTTGGCAAAAATGCATTCTCAGTGTATCTCCAAATACTTTAGATAATATCTAGTATTATTTATATTATTATCAAATTGTGTATTATCTACCTTTGACTCTGTGTGTAGTTTTCTGATTTTTTGAACGATTAATTTGGACTTTAATTTACCTCTTTATGACTTTCTGAGTTTTGATTTTTTTGAGTTGGGACAAATAATATAAATTATTAGGTTTCCTTACAAAGCTATAAAATACATTATGATTTAAAAATATATAGTATTGTCCCACAGTAAAATTCTGTCTCTGAATTATCCGTTTTTTATTTCTTCATTGCTAAGATACAGTAGTTTTTTCCTTACATTGTAACATTTTGGATAATAGACTACGTCTTATAACCAGTAATATATAATAACATACCAAACTATTTTATAATAAATTGTGTCCTAGAATTAGAAAAATGGTAAATATTACTGTACTTATGAATTTTACTGAGTATTATTATTAGCTTACTGATTATTACAGATTAAATGAATTAACAACTAGATGTTGAAATCAATTGTCTAAAAGAATATTGAGTAAATAAATACACTTAAATAAAGGGAAAATCTTAATTAACACTAATAGTATTTGTTGCTTTCAATATACAATTTAGAATTGTATAAAATGTAACTGCACAGAAGCATTTAGGTCCTTTGGGTATGCTAATAAATAAGCCAACATGTATCTCATTTCAGATCACCAATGTTCACAGCAGCAGGGCTCTTGATGTTCAGTTCCTGGACTCTGGCACTGTGACATCTGTAAAAGTGTCAGAGCTCAGGGAAATTCCGCCTCGGTTTCTACAAGAAATTATTGCAATTCCACCACAGGTACAATGTTACCAGCCTGGGAGATTTGCTGGAAGAGATTTGGATGTGTTTATAATCATGTGAGATGCCCTCTCAGTTTTGATCTAATTAATGTTCAAAGACCTAGTTTGTAAGAAACTGGAAATTGTCCAAATGTGGTAGTCTACTTGTTTTCAGAAGTAAATCTTAACTGACTTAAACAAGAAGACCGGTCATATTTACAGAATATTGTTTGATAAATGTTTGTTTTTCAAGTACACTGAGTCATTAGACTCTATTGTCAGTTACTGTCTGAGTCATGAGGCTGTATTGTCCAATTAGAGGTTCCACTGTAATAATTAGATGCCGTTACTGACTTCTACATAGTCTAGAATATTGTATGTAAGTGTTTATTTCTAGAGTTTGTAGTTTAATTAGGTAACCATTCTCTTTGGGAATCTGTTTATCCTTAATCATTTTCTTAATGACTTTCCTTCCATACATTTTAATAAAAAAATTAACTTCAGCCAATCTTTTCTTTATTAGTGAACATTCAAATGATAAGGATTTTGAATTATTTTTAATTGTTCAGAACTACTTATCACCTTTAGAAGTAGAAGACTTTGTATAGAAATTAATATCTTTTAAAAAACTATTCAATATTCTATAATTTCAAACTGTCCCTTGACTAATATTTTTCAGAAGATACCTTCTGCCATCAAACTCAGTGAATAAAAGGTAGTTGTCCGTAATTAGCATGACTTTGGGCATCTCTCTCACTCCCATCACCATTGGCTTTTCTAACAATGACTGTTACAGAGAAGCTGTTTTCAAAATCATTTTTACTCTCTTGCTGCTCAGCCATAATATTGGAAATTGTTAGACTTTTAAGTGCTGCTGTCACTTAATAACACCTCTGGCCTCTACATTCCCTTGTTGGAACAGCCGTGCAGGGCCAGCCTTACTAGAAAAGGTCCTCTGGGCTGGAGGGGAAGGAACGATCTGTCCTACTGCTCTGACTGTCTGAAAGTTACACAGTAGTACCTTCTTCATGCTACAGCATTAACAGTCACTACACATTTTTTCGTTAATCTTACCTGGGTTCATGACTTGACAGATGTAAAGGATATGGGTTGAGGGAACTTAAAAGCAGCTAGCCCAGGCATCTGGGTAACAGCATCTCCCCAAGAGTCCAAGTCAGAGCAGCAAACAAACCGATGACTGTCAGCCGAAGATGACCTGTAAATACTGAGTTTTGGCTCTTGCCTCTTATAGTATTTCGAAAATGTGAATCAGTTGCCAGGATTTTAAAATTTAAACATTTCACACAAAAATTGCTACCTTGAGCTTTTCTCTCGACAAATTGGGACATCTCACTGTACTGAGCCCTCCCCTTTGTGGGGCCGTGCTCTGACTGGCTCCTCCATTGCCTGCTCAGCCCCTGTAGCTCTCGGAGTGCACTCTCTGCTCTGAGTGACTCTTTCCCATCCAGAAAGGTGCCACAGCCAGCTGGCACAGTGAGAGGCCTGCCACCCCTGAGGCAGGAGGGGGAAGGGAGGAAGAGGTTCAGAGAGGAAAAAAGGAATCCTGGGCGTGGGTTTCATCCCCTGCACAAAACTGCCTCCATCAATTCAAGGACTTGCTTGAGGTGAGGGGAGTCCCTGAGGCCACCTTTCACTCCCTGCCCTAGCATCCTTCAGAAGAGGTGTGCAGTGGTGGTGGCAGGCAAAGAGCACTGGGGCATGAGGCTTTTAGGGGTCTGTGGATTTCAGTTTCTCTCACCCTCCTTAATTCTCCTTACAACCTCCTTCAGAAACTGAGCCTGGCACCCCCGAGGTACTCAGGAAATGCTCAATGAAGCACCTAGACCTCCAAAAAGATTTTTGCAACAGGAGTCAGATTTTGTCCAAATGACACTTCTTTTTCTTTTTTCTTTTTTTAAGTTGGGCTTAGAGGGAAGACCTAAAAAACCCTAAAGTCCCAACCCTGTCTTCACGACTGTTATCTCACACAAGCTAGTCTCTCTGAGTCCATTTCGCCATCTATAAAATGGGGTCACCATACCTGTCATGCAGAAGTGTGGAAGACAGAGTATTTGGAGTGCCTGGTACAAGCCGTGACCCATAACAGGAGTAAAGACAATAGAAGTAATAGGAATAGAGCCAGGAACATAGCAGATGCTCCAACTGAGAGCTGTGACTGTCAGCATGAGCTATTGTTGCTTGCTCTCTATCTTGGCAATATCTGACTTGTAGGAAAATGCTACTGACATTACTCATAAGTACCTATTTTATGATGGTGTGTTTGCTTTTCATCATATTTTCTTTTCAGGCTATTAAGTGCTGTTTAGCAGATCTTCCGCAGTCTATTGGCATCTGGACACCAGATGCTGTGCTTTGGTTAAGAGATTCTGTTTTGAACTGCTCAGACTGTAGCATTAAGGTTAGTGTCTTATTTGTCCTGATATATTTTGAACGGGGGCTGGCAGCCATAAGGGCTCATTTGGTTTTTGTGAAAGAATTTTACCTCACTGTAAACTGACACTTTCACATCTGACACATTTTTATATTCAAGAGATTGATTGCATATGTACTTATATTTCATGGTTTAATTGGTTTTTATGTAACAAGTTATCCTATATCTCTACTATTATTTTTAAACTCTTTATATACTTTTATTAATAAGGTAGCAGAGATGGTTCTCTGCTCCTATTTTGCTTTATGATAAGAAAATATGTTCCCACATATCTCTTGATAAATTTTTCTAAAGATCATTTAAATAAGCCCTATATTTCTTTTTTTCCTAAATTAGTATGATTTTTGCCTCTTTTCCTAACATTTATTCAAACTGCTGTATTTACTTCACTAGCTCTTGTTTCTTTTTCTGAACTTTTACATCTTTAAATCATAAATATCACTCATATTTCCAAGAATAGAAATGTAATAAGATGATTTTTTTCTCTTTTGTTATCTGATGCAAATAGTATTATCATTTTATATAAACATTTAACAGTGAAATGTCTTTGGGAAGTATCTTCATGAAGACCTCTAAATTATTATTCTAACTAACACTGATTTTGCTATCATTATTCTCCTCTAGGGTTTATAGTGTACAGTTACATGCTTAAGTATGTACTATTTTATATTCCTTAATTGTCACATAATAAATATTATTAATATTTTCTCAGATACTCTTTAAGCTCCTAAAGCCAGAATATTGGGTACTCAATAAAAATACTTTTTAACTGTTAGTTTTTAAAATTATATTTCTTTATCATAAATATCAAAATGAATTAGCAGTCAGTATTTCATTAGTACTTCAAAGAATGAATTTAAAAAGATTCATTTTGGTAGGAAAAAAATTTTTTTAAAGTAGATGGACTTCCTTGCTGTTTTCTCCCTCTCTTTATGACTGTGCTCCTGCCTTTCATTTCTAGCCCTGTTTGATGAAAGATAGATGTGGCTATAAGTGTCTTATTTTTGTCATTCCTAAAATAAACCATAGTTGCTGATGAGAATAATTAACAGCCACCTTGCCCTATGGGACACATGGCAGTACAGTCCCAAATATCAATATGTGGTAATTCCATACAAAAACCCCTTGGGCAGAAAGAGCAGAGGTAGGTAGTCAGAAGGTCTCCTGGGCAAACGGTTTGTAAAACTGCAATTTGGGCCTATTCAATGGAGCTTTCTTCCTCTTTTTCTCCCCAAAGTCCCTTTCCTCCCATGTAATTGGGGAGGAGAGGAGGGGAAGGACATATGCTAGGACCCTACAAGGAATTTGAACCAGAGGTGCCTAAGGATATGGTGGATGTCAACACTTTTTCCTTCCCTTCGCAGTCTGAGGGTGCACCATTCTGCCTTAAGCAGAATGCCTGGAGAATGTTTTGCCATCATTGTGATTATTTTTTTCATTGTTGATATTGGCCAATGAGCCCCTGGGGCTCAATATACTATTGTTTCTACTTTGAGTGTTTTGAAATGTCATTAATAAAAAACTTCTGATCATGATATATAGAATCACTTCCTTTCTCAGTGATAATGACCTGTAGTAAGCTATAAGATCTTCTCAGTTTTTAAAAGTTAGTAAATTTTTCATTTCTATCAGGTTGCACTGTTTTCTAGACTACTTTGACTTAGGAGCCAATTTATTGCTAAGCTGTGATAGATAATTTATCTTTCCTTAAATAAAATGAATGTTAGCAAGTTTGGGGGGTTTTTTGAAAAATACTGTGTTTTAATATTTAGGGTTAATATAACTGCCTCTCAGAATTCAATGTGAACTTGGATTCCTTGAATTTTTTTTTGTGTTTTCCAAAGGTTACGAAAGTGGATGAAACCAGAGGGATTGCACACGTTTATTTATTTACTCCTAAGAACTTCCCCGATCCTCACCGCAGTATTAACCGCCAGATTACAAATGCAGACTTGTGGAAACATCAGAAGGATGTGTTTTTGAGTGCCATACCCAGTGAAGCTAGTTCTCCTAGCAAAAATGGCAACATGCCAGTGTCAGGCAACACACCTGTGCCGGGCAACACTGGAGAGAATTTCAGAAAGAGCCTCACGGATGTCATCAAAAAGTCCGTGGTGGACCATACCAACTCTTTCTCCTTGGAGGAACTTCCACCTCCTGTGGTCTTATCAAAGCCAGGGGAACACATGGATGTGTATGTACCCGTGGCCTGTCACCCAGGCTACTTTGTCATCCAGCCTTGGCAGGAGATACATAAGTTGGAAGTTCTGATGGAAGAGATGATTCTGTATTACAGTGTGTCTGAAGAGCGCCACATAGCGGTGGAAAAAGACCAAGTGTATGCTGCAAAAGTGGAAAATAAGTAGGTTCTTGGACAAAGCATTTTATTCTACTCCTATGAAAAATGTGTAGAGTGATATCAAGAGTCTTAATCTCAACAGGGGGACTTTGAGCTGCATGAATGGGAATTTTGAGTGTGAAACAAAACCAATTAATTTTTCAATTTTCTAATATTTAAAATGATGTCATTTATCTAAAAATCTGGAAACCATATTCCTGTTAAAACCTAATTATGAAGGTTTAGATGTTTTTCCATTAGAAAAATATTTTTTATTCAGAAAATAGCCATGTTTTTTCATTTAATTACATTTTATTTTAAAAATGAAATGTTCATTGTGGAAAATTTAGAAAATGCAAAAAGAAATTAAAATCAAGAAGCCAGGCATAACACTTATTGAACCACTTATGTATTTCTTCTAGTTTTTATCCATGCATATTTGTATAGTTGGTATATTATTAGTATGTATAATTTTGTACCTGCTTTTTTTAACCTGACATTATGCTGTGTACATTTTTCCATGTGATAAAGTTTCTTCACAAACCTTTTTAATGATTGAATGATAGTTCATCATATGGAGAAATCATAATTTACTTATAATTCTCTTTTGTTATGTAGGGTTTTTTTCTCCCATATTTTTCACTATTATAAATAATGTTGAACATAAATCTTTGTTTGCATCTCTGATTATTTATTCATGGGATAGATTCCTAAAAGCGAAATTACTTGCTGAAAGATGACAAAATTCTTGTTTTATGTTTTCAGTTGTATCTTAGCAGTGTGCTACCTTCTATAAGGAGTAACAATGCATATTCCACTACTTTTTGGCCTTGGAACTGGGAGAACCATACTTTGTTTAGCACTTCAGTCTGTTTTCTAATATTTTAACATTTGGATCCATGCTCTCCTCCCCAAAGCCCCTCATATTGTGGTTCCATCCAGTGAAGCTCAAGCATTCCACTCTCCACTCGAGCCTTGAAGCCCTGGGAAACGTCACAATTGCTCCTGTCTTGTCCCTTTGCCAGCTTTCATAGGAGAAATGAATGAGTTTGTTGTTGCTGAGCACAAAGAATTGTTTTTCTCCCAAACACGCACACACACTCCCCTCAAAACTCAGTTTAAAAGATCAAACTACCTTTTTTATATGAAATGCTTTCTTTCTTTCTTGAGATATCAAACAGGCATATATAAAATTTTGTCATTTTCATGGGAGAAAAAAGCCTAATTTTTAACTCTCAAAAGTGAAAAGAGACCAGATGCAATGGCTCATGCCTATACTCCTAGTAGCACTTTGGGAGACCAAGGTGAGAGGATCTCTTGAGCCCAGGAGTTTGAGACCAGCCCTGGGCACTAGTGAGAGCTAGTCTCTACAAATAGTAAAAGAATTAGCTGGACTTGGTGGTGTACGCCTGTAGTCCCAGCTACTTTGGAAGCTGAGGCCGGAAGAACAAGTGAACCCAGAAGTTGGAGGCTGCAGTGAGCTATGATGACACTGCTATATCCTAGCCCAGGCAATAGAGCAAGACCTTGTCCCAAAAATTAAAAAAGTGAAAAGTATAATAGCTCTCATTTTGAAAAGCATATGTTGCAAGATTTTGATCTTTAAAAAACCATTTTTGCTATGTTGTGTTGTTTACAACCATAAGCATAAATAGGTTTGATTCAATTAGTGTAAATTTTCTTCAGTAAGAATTCTTTGCAGGATAATTCAATCACAGTTAAAACCAAACTCATGCTACCCATCATCTGGGGGGCAGATTAACGACGATCGATAGTGAGGCGTTCCCACGAGGAGGAAAGGGCTTCTGTGCAGGAGGAGGACCCATGAACTGGAGACCTGCAGTGTGGGCCTCACACTCCCCACCCACCCTCCTGGGTTTGAACAGCTCTGCCGCAGGACTCTTGGGCTTTAACCAGTTAATTTGTCCCAGATAATCAAGGAATGTATTGTATTATAAGAACAAATTATCTAATACTTTTTTAAACTTCATGAAGTGAATCAATATAAAGTGTTTAGAGCTTATTTAAAACTCACGACTATTAATATTTTAATAAATTTTGTTCCCAACTATGGTAAGTTAAGACTTAGGAATTTCAGATACCTTTTTTATTACAGAGATTTCCAAATCTATCTCAGCATAAGAATAATCGGAAAACCTATTAAAAATGCGGATTCTCCTTCCTTACCTCAGGCGTTCTGAATCAGAAATCTCTGAGGTTGAAGCCCCAGAATCTGTGTTTTTAACAAACTCCAGGTGATGCCTGCACTGAAATTGGTAATCTGGTCAAAACTGAAGCCTTTATTTAAGTTACTAGTTTTGAAAATTGAAAGTTAAATAGAAATACTACAGATCAATTTTCTGATGACTCTTTCTTCGCTGCTCTGTACCTCTTATTTATGGACTAAAAACACGGACCACCGTCTTGTTGCCCTGTATGATTTAAAGATGATGCTATTGGTGGTTTCATCTCCTTTTGCGTTTACACAAATTAGCAACCTGTACCAAACTGGCATTTCCACATGTGAAAATTTCTCTTCAGTTTGGTCTAAAGTTCTTAGTTATATAGCTAATCTTCATTTTAGTAATCATGATGATGGCTGCCATTTTCCAAGTACCTATTATAAACCAAGTAATGCGCTAGGCACTTTTCACACATTATTTCTACATGTGAATTAAAATATTACACATGAGATGACTGAGGTTCAGAGAGGTTTTAAATAAAAAGCCCAGCATGACACAAATGGAAAATGGCCCAGGTGGGGACTCCAGCTCAGGTCTGTTTGGTCCCCAAAGTTCATGTACTTATTATGCATCCTTTCTGTGTTCCAGTTATCTCTGGGATGCACAGAGCATTTCTTGCTGCACTTTGAGCCTGTCTGAAGGTTTCTCAAATTAACTCAGAAGCCCCCAGTCCAGGGGTGGGGAACCTGTGGCCTTGGGGCCACATGTGGCCTTCTGGATCCTTGAGTGCGGCCTTTTGACTGAATTAAAATTTTACAAAACAAATCCTTTGATTAAAGGGATTTGTTATATAAAGTTTGGATTTGGTCAAGGGGCCCAGTCATATACAGTGTTTAAAGTTTTTAAAGTTGACCCTTCGTAGATTTCTCATGGTAGTTCACCCTATAGCAGTCGAATGGGTTTCCTAACCCATTCTCTGCTAGGGGTTCGTTGGCTGGAGAAGCGGTCCAGTCTGGCCAGCCCCAGCACAGCAGTGCGTTGCAGCACAGCGCCTGCTATTCCACTGGGCTTGTGACTTATGGCTGATAAACCTGTTCCAGGGAATGACTGAGCCTGCCATCTGCGGTGGAGTCCAATTCAACAGCATCCAGGAGCAGGAATCACCTCCAAGATACTTTCCTTTTAGCTATCATGAACGATCTTCATTTCCTTAGTGTAGTAATACTTTTTAATCATGTAATTGAGACTATAAACTTTAAAATGATCCTTCATATATTAGCCTTGATGTCTAGGTTTTTCCTCATTTTAATGATGTTGACGTAGCCCCAGAGAGGAAAAGTATATTCGTGTGAACTTCTTTCTGGTGTCTTGAGCTCCAGATCTGAAACCACGCTCCTCCTCTTCCCCCATACTCTCCTACCCTTTCCAAGTTCCTATTTTAGGTGGTGGGTTGGATTTTTGTTTTGTTTTGTAATGTCCTTACTTGGCATGATTAAAATTGTCAACTTTTCATTCAAAACTGTTTTGTTCTCTCCCTAGCTGCCTTCCCGGTCTGAATTTCTCTTCCATTTCCCCACACATTCCACCCTTTATACTGGAGTGTTCGCTCTGCTCCACCACCATGCCCTCTGCAGTCTTCTGTGCTTTCTTCTCAAGCATTTCTCCAGCCCCAGCTGGCCCTGCTTGCCTCTGTCTTTCCATCTTCCAAGTACCGTGTGCCAAATATGTGGCTATCTTCTGTCTCCCCACAGTGAAGGGATCCCCTGGCTTTGTCCTCATCATCCTCCATGGCATTTGTTTCATTCTGCATCATGACAGTTGGCAGTTCATGTGTCTGTTTCCTTTACTAGCTCCGTGAGGCCTGTAAAAGCCTCTTAAATGAGCAGATTCTATCAAATGAGCCTGTGGGAAAAGAAGCAGCAATTGCTTTAAAAACTTCTATGACAATATAGTTTTGTGTTTTGATAACCATCATTTGCATTAATTTTTCTTTTTATCATAAGATGTTACCCTTAAAGCAAGTGTTGACTTTATGTGTTTTCTGTTTCTTTTTAATCCAATGCACATCCAGGTGGTATAGGGTTCTTCTAAAAGGAATCCTGACCAATGGACTAGTCTCTGTATATGAGCTGGACTATGGCAAGCATGAGTTAGTCAACATAAGAAAAGTACAGCCCCTGGTGGATCTGTTCCGAAAGCTGCCCTTCCAGGCAGTCACAGCTCAACTTGCAGGTAATTTCTGTGGAACTGGAACTCGTGCTGCAGTATAGCTTATGTTGTCATTTTGTCCTGAGTACTTAGCAAATTACTGAATTAATGGCCTATTGAGTTTGTTTTTTTCACTAATAACATCCCGATCATAATAGAAATCATTTCAGTGATCTCTTAGAGTCATGCTCTACTATTATATCTGTTGTTTATGTTTTCCCTACTCCTTTCTGTCTCTGAATTAATGTATGAGTATATTCCTAAAACTATAATCTTAGCACAGGTATAATATTACATTCTGCTTTTCTTCATTTAGCATTTTTTTCCCTAATTACTTCTTGGTGGTCATTTCATGGTGTTTCTTGTTACTTTTAATGGACAAAATATGCCATTTTATTGTTATTTCCCTATTGTTGAACATTTAGGTTGTTTATACTTTTCATTGTATGTTAAGAAAAACCCTGCAACTATGTATACTAGCTAAAACAAACAGAAAGCAATGGAAACAACCTAAATAGTCAACAGGAACAGGAGGAGAACGTTTCGTTATTGTTATTATGTGAGTTATTTATTGCATAAATTTTAATACTTTGACCTAATGGAGTATTACACAATCATAAAACATTCCTGGGTCAGAGAATATGACCATTTTCAAGGCCAAGTGAGTTTCTGGTTTACATCACAGCTAAAGTCGTGTGAGTGCAATTTTACCACATTCACACCAGCCTCTGGACTATCATTAAAATTTGAGGAGCTAATTTAATAGGCATACAAAGATAACTCTTTGTAATATTGTCTAATGAGGTTTCCCTTTTATCTTTGTGAAAGCAGTACAACTGTTGGTGACTCCCCTGTGAGCACCCTGCCGTTAGGTAGCATGAGCAGTTGGATGAAGCTGCACCCAGAGGCCCGTCAGCATTGACTGAGGGCGTGGAGGCCAGAAGGCACTCACCTGGGCTCCCTGTGTCCCGCCACACTGGGATATGAGGAGCCATGGCCACGTGGTGCCATCCTGATCCCTTTGCCATTGCCCACAGTCTTCAGCCCCGCTTACCCCATATCTCGAACATAGTGACAGAAGTGATTTATCTCAGTAATGAAAGAAATTATATATATAGATTCTTCTTTTACTTATTGACAGGCTTTTATTAGAAGGCTTATATTGCTTTATTTTGAAATATTTGCCAGTTTTACTGTGTCTTCTTTTTTTTTTTTGAGACAGAGTCTCACTCTCTTGCCTGGGGCGAGTGCCGTGGCGTCAGCCTAGCTCACAGCAACCTCAAACTCCTGGGCTCAAGCAATCCTACTGCCTCAGCCTCCCAAGTAGCTGGGACTACAGGCATG
>CAUYSK010044545.1:0-11095 GCA_963575035.1 Avahi laniger | reverse complement strand
CCGAAGCCATTGGTCCGAAGGCCACACTTGGAGTGGTATTGGTCCAGAACATGATTTATGGTGGGGAGGCTTGTGGAGGAGAGAGTATAGAAAAACCAAAATATGCACAGTTGCAAGTATATCCAGCTTTCTTTTTTTTTTCAGCATATTATGGGGGTACAGATGTTTAGGTTACATATGTTGCCCTTGCCCCCTCCCCCCCTAAGTCCGAGTTTCAAATATGTCCATTCTTCGGGTGATGCGCATTGCACTCTTTGTATATGCAGCAAGTATATCCAGCTTTCTGCATGGCTGCTTGGAGAGACCTCGGAGGGGCAGATGTATGCAGGTGTCTGAAATTGGAATCAGATTGTGGGTAATGATAGATTCGTGCAGTAAGAGCCCGGAGAGCTTTTGGCTATGTATAGGTTTAGTTGATTTTGTTGTTTGAGATCTCATCCTTCAAGGTCTAGCTTCACAGTTAGATTTCCCTTAGAAGGTGTTGTGTTCTGCCCGAGGCTGAGCCATGGTCACCCTGGACGGGCCCGAGCAGCCAGCAGCATACACCTGTCTTGGCAGCATTCACCACACTGAAAGGTGTGACTTCTGCACCTCTCCTGACTAGCCTGTGAGTTCCCAGAGAGCTGGGACCTGAGACAGCCCCTTGCCTCCAGACCCCAACACCTGCCTCAGAGCCGACATTAGAGAGAGGGATGAATGCAGAGTTTCTGAAGGTAGAATGTGTGAGGCGTTGTGACCCAAAGTGAGCAGGAGGGGCCAACACTTAGCCAGGGCGCTGGAGGCTGTCACCGTGGATGGGAAGCCCATCTCTGGCATCTGCAGGGCCTCAGGTGAAAATACCAGGAACGTGTAAAGGGGGATAGGGGTGTGGCTGTCAGTGCTGGGGATTTGGATTTGGGCATCAGCTTTGAGGAGTGAGAGTTGAGCTCTGAGTTCTCCGAAGTAGTGGAGGGTTAACTGGGGGACTGGCAGTTTCAGCCAAGAAGCCCTCATGTTGATCTATCTGGGAGCCAAGGGCAAACCTACTTTGCTTTCACTGCGTTGAGGAGATGACAGGTACGTAGATTTTTGCAGACTGAGGATAAGAATTTTCTCGCTGTGTACCAGGGCGCAGCAGATGGGGCTCCGAGGTGGGGCGGGTGGTGTCTGGAGCACACAAACAGGTGCTAGGTACTCCGGAGGGCCCCCCCTGGGGCAGGCTCAGCTACGTTTTCCTGAGGAGTAAACAGAGTCTCAGAGAGGTACAGTAACTTGCCCAAAGCCACAGAGCCAGGAAGGAGCCGGGAGGAGGCAGCCCAGCTCTGGCAGTGGCTTGCTGGGGGAGGAGTGGTTCCAAGGTGTCCCTGAAAGGCCAGAGCCTTGCAGTGTTGGGAGGGCTGTGGGGCAGGTGCCTGGTGGCCCCAGGAAGAGCAGGCAGGGACAGGAGATGGCAGAGAGTCAGGGGAGGGAGGTTTAAGCAGTTAAACACCCTGTGCACCAGTAAGGTATCCAATGACAGCATTTTTAAAAAAGTTCTATCAGTTTTTCTCCTAACTCATTGCTCATTATAGAAAACTCAGGAAAGACAGAAAAGTTGAAAGGAAAACTAACACGTGTATTTTCATTGTCTTTCAAATTCCTTTGTTATTTTAATTACTTGTGGTCATCCTGCCAGAAAATCGTGCTGGGGAGGGACCCTGCTCTGAAAGACCAGAGCAGCTACTACCTTAAACCATACAAAAAAAAAACATGGATCAATGACCCAAATATAAGAGCTAAAGCCATAAAACTCTTCAGAAAAAAGTAGGGGTAAATCTTTATGACCTCGGATTCTTGGATATGACACCAAAAGTAAGAGCAACGAAAGCAAAACAGATAAATTGGACTTCATCAGAATTAACTTTTGTGCAAAGGACATTATCAAGAAAGTGAAAAGACAACCTATAGAATGGGAGAAAAATATTTTCAGATCTTAGATTGGATAAAGGTTTAATATTCAGAATATAAAGAATTCCTAGAAGTCAACAACCCAAACTAAGACAAACCCAGTTTAAAAATAGGCAGATTGGGTGTGGTGGCTCACGCCTGTAATCCTAGCACTTTAGGAGGCCAAGGTGGCAAAAGCGCTTGAGGTTAGAAGTTCGAGACCAGCCTGAGCAAGAGCAAGACCCTGTCTCTACAAAAAATAGAAAAATTAACCAGGCATGATGGCTACTCAGGCTGAGGCAGGAGGAGTTTGAGGTTGCAGTAAGCTATGATCATGCTACTACCCTGATGCCCAGACAAAAAAAACAAGGCACTGACTCCAAAAATACTACATACATACACACACACAGGCAGAGGACTTAAATAGACATTTCTCTAAAGATGACAAATGGCCAAATGAGCACATGAAAAGATGCTCAATGGCATTAGTCATTTTGGAGATGCAAATCAAAGCCACGATGAGACACCACTGCCTACCTACTAGAATGGCTATCATCAAAAAAAGGAAAACAAGTATTAGCAAGGATGTGGAGAAATACAAACCCTTTCTTACGTTGTTGATGGGAATGCAAAATGGCACAGCCTCTGTAGAAAACAGTGGCAGTTCCTCAAAAAGCTAAACAGAACTACCGAATGACCCAGTGATTCCACTCCTTGGTGTATACCTGAAAGAACTGAAAGCAGGGCCTCGAATAGATTCTTGTGCACCTGTGTTCGTTGCAGCACCATTCATAATAGCCAACAGGTAGAAACGACCCAAATGGCCATTGACAGGTGAATTGATAAACAAAATGGAGTATTATTCAATCATAAAAAAGTTCTGATACATGCTAAAACATGGAGATACCTTGAAAACATGCTGAGTAAGCCAGACACACATAAGGTTCTGCTTATGAGAAATATCTAGAATAGGCAAATTCATAGAGACAGAAAGTAGACGAGAGGCAGCTGGAGTGGGGGAGGGATGAATGGGGGGTTATTGCTTAATGGGTACAGAGTTTCTGTTTGGAATAATGAAAAACTTCTGGAAATAGTGGTGATGGTTGCACAATATTGTAAATGTAATTAATGCCATTCAGTACACTTAAAAATGGTTGAAATGGCAAAGTTTATGTCCTATATATTTTACCACAATAAAAAGGAAAAAAAAAGACCAGAGCAGGTAGTGGGACATCTGGAAGGAGCGAGGCTTTGTCAGGAGCTGTTGCGTTCAGACTCTGCTCTGCTGCTGGGTCACCTTAGAGACACACGGGGCAACCTCGTGGACGAAGCCCAGTCCCCTCTTGTGATGTCAGTGGAATAAGACGATGGGTGTAGAGTGTCTCTCCTGAGTCATGGGAGGTGCTCAGGGAATGCTCTAGCCTCTAAATTCATCCTTTCCAGTGTAAAAGATTGTTCTGCCTGGTAGAAAAGACAGAAAACAGTAGACTCGGTGGTTTTACCCAGATCATCATCGGTTTCCTGCTCGTTTGTTTTGCCATTTTCCTCTAGGTGGTAGTCTAGCCCCTCGCGGTCACCTTGGTCTTTGGTGTTTTTGCCCTAAATCCAGGCTAGTCTGGACCCCACCTCCCTGTCCTGGTCACATGCTCCTTCTTCCTTCTGTGTGTTCTTTTTGAAATCTGAGCTCTGCTAATTAGAAGTCATCCGAGCACTCAGCCACGGTTATGCACACCCACTTAGGGGGATGTTGTAAAACCATAATAGAAAAGGTCAGTGAAGTGTTCAAAATACCTGGACAAATGTTAGATAGTGGTCGTGGTGAGAAAGAAAGAGTAGAATATATGATTGTATAGACATCATGAGTTCAACTTTTTAAAAAACACACCCCCAGACAAACAAAATAATACCGTGGGCTGGCTTGTTGTTTTGTCCAACGTGAGCATATCAGAGCGAGCTCTTTGTAGCTGTTGGTCTGAGGAGCTTCCCTCTCCTTCCCCCTAGAGTTGGCTCCCATGAGGTGGTAAGAGCCACCTTGCTTTTTCACAGCCGTCTGGAGAGACTCTGGGCTGCCTGAGGGACTCTCCCAGCAGGTAGAAAGAACTGTGAGGTTTAAAGACGGTGAGGTTGTCCTGGGTCCACCGGGAGACGCAGGTTCCTGCCACACCCAGGTTGCTCCCCCAGCCCAGTTTCAGCTGCTTCAGACCCCTGTGTCACATCCTTGGCTTAGAGCCAGTGCACGTGCCCCCAGAAATGAGCGAGCAAGAGTCTGATTGCGCTCTGGTTTATTGAGAAGCCCAGCTTCCGGGAGGCCTGGCGGTTCTGAGATCCCCAGAGGCAGGTGCAGTCGGAGGGGAGACTGGCCACTCACTCAGGTCCTCCCTAAAAGGAGAGCGGTGGTCACCATGTAGGGGAAGGCCCTAGGCCAAACCCAGGGCCTGGCCTCAGGAAATGAGGTGGCCCACTCCGGCTCTCCCAGTGCTAATAATTAACTCAAGGATGGCTGCCTGTGGGCTGGAAGGGCCTTTAGCTGTCATGTGACAGGCACTCCAGCCCAGGCCTTTTGCAAAAGTGGGAGGAAGTCATTTACTACATTTCCCCAATTCTGAAAGGTGCATTGGCCACATTGTAACGTTTCTGACATCCCAGTGACCCTCACAGTGGAAGGTACTTTGGATGTACTTCTTCTTTTTTTATTTTTTTATTTTTTTTATTTTTTTTGAGCCAGAGTCTCACTGTGTTTCCTGGGCTAGAGTGCCGTAGCGTCATCTTAGCTCACAGCAACCTCAAACTCCTGGGCTCAAGCGATCCTCCTGCCTCAGTCTCCCGAGTAGCTGGGACTACAGGCATGAGCCACCAGGCCCGGCTATTTTTTTCTATATGTTTTTAGTTGTCCAGTTAATTTCCTTCTATTTTTGGTAGAAACGGGATCTCGCTCTTGCTCAGGCTGGTTTCGAACTCCTGAGCTCAAGCAGTCCGCCCGCCTGGGCCTCCCAGAGTGCTAGGATTACAGGCGTGAGCCCCCATGTCCGGCCTGCGCTGCTTCTTTAAAATAATTTTTCTGAAACACCTGTTGCATCAATTATGTCATCTTAGAGCAGAGGGAATGTGGTCATAAAAACCCAAATCATTACTCAGGTTTCTAATGTTGCAGAATTAAGTAGGGAGAAAGGAGGTTTTCTGGACTATTTGCCTTGCAAGAGGAAATTTACCAACATGTGAGCCTCAGGGAGTGTTTATAAAGATTATCTCAAAAGAGTAGGAACATACCTTTAGTCAGTAAATTACTGAGACAATAGTGATTAAGTGTGGGGCCTCCCCCACGCCCAGGGAAGCACCTGTAATTCACCTCCCTTCCTGGCACATGGACCATTCGACTCAGAGTGAGGTAGTGTGTGACGCGCCCACCTGAGCCTGGGATCATCACCCCACTTCTATGTAGCCTGGGCTACCTGGGTGTGGTGATTCTGAGTTTAATCTGCCAATCCATAAAATGGGAACAGCAGTGCTGCCCACCAAGTGCAGTCAAAACCAGTGGAGTCAGGAGTAGGGGGTGTGACAGTATTTGGAAAACTCTGAAGCCCGGTAGTGCACGAAAGCCTGAGAGTGAGCATGGGAATGGTTTGGGTGCGTAGGCGCAGGATGGGTGGAAACGAATGAATACACAGGCAGTGCTCTTGAGCTAATGCTGAGTAGGTGTCTGCGCTGGGCCAGGCCCCCCGCTGTGTCAGGCATGAGATCGCCACTCCTCAGAGTTATTTACAGACTTGGACGCCGAGACAGAATACTGGTCTAGGGTCATGTCAGCCCAGGAGTGGCAGAGCAGACACTAGAACCCGGGTCTGGATTTGCTCCTCCAGACCTGCAATACCCCTGCCACCTGGAGGCCCCAGGCAAGGATGTTCCTGGTACATGTCACCGACAGACCACTCCTTGAAATCATCTCTATTCCCAGCTCGCGGGAGACCCCGGTACAAATAAATGCAACAATAGCAATAAGATATATTCTTATCTTTTTTGTTAAGACCTGACATTATTTTATTTTTATTTTTTTAATGACAATTATACATTTCCTATCCTGTATCTTTTGGTTGTATATTTTTAAGGTGTATCATGTTTTGATAGACCTTTCATTCAATTATTCCAAAATACTGTTCCTCTTTGCATTTTGGCATGCCTTTCATAAATCTTTTTTAGAACTTCCTTTCTTTAATTTTCTGACCCCATTTTATCAGGACACAAAGCCCTGGCAATGCGAACAGGCTGCATAAAAATATATTTTATCTTGGTTTCTAGAGGTGCGCTGGCCACCAGCAGGGCCGCGATACCTGATATAACCCGAGATGGCCCCTTGGATTACAGCTTTACAGGCAGAGGATTTTAAAGCTGGAAAAAGCCTTACAGGACTCTAAGCTGGGAAACCAAACCTAAGGAAAGTGAGGTTGTGACTTCCCAAGTCACCTGACTTGTGACAAATAGGGTGACACTTTGGGACGGGGGTGGGGGTGGAGGGTATTTTTCTGTGTTTCCTTGAGATAAAATTATGACGAGGGATGCTGGTGGTGGGGATTGGGTTTCTCTGGCCAGGCTGCCGCTGGCTTCAGACCCTTGGCAGGAACAGGCTGGCAGGATGGCCCGGTTGTGAGATTCCAGCTTCTTGGCTGGGATGCACTGCGATTAGCACATCTGAAACCTTTCAAAGTGACTTTAGCTGTTTTCTTTTCTGAAGGCTTGTGCTGCTTTTGGCTGTAAAGGGCTGGGGGCTGGAGCCTGAGATAGAAATATCGTGGACTGACACCCAGATGGGCGTGTCTATGTGTGCCTGAGGGCAAATATTAACACAGTATTTTTGTAAAGTTTATGCAACTTGATTCGTGTCCCTGCAGAGTAAATTTATTCCATCCTGATGTCCGGTCTGTTTGGGGCCTGGTAGAACTGTTTGAAGGGAAAATGAGAAGAGATTGGCAGGTTGATTTTAGGAAGAAACAGCTAAACGTAAAGCATGTTCCAATTGTCTGTTTTTTGAGCTTTACATACAACTTGTTCGTGTTCTTCTATCCCGTTTCATGGGCTGATGGACCATTTTCATTTTCTCCAAGAACGAGATATCCATTTAGAATTATTTCCCACGAGAAATCCATGTAAGGATTTCAAACAATGCCTCATTGAGTCTTACATGCACAGACATTTAACTTTGGTACTGTTGAAACAGAAGTTATGATAGAATCGTGGTCCTGGTAGCCCGGTGTTCATCTGTCCCACCCTCTCCTGTGTCAGTCTGCCCTCTGCAGCCTCCTCACCAACGGTCTCGTCCAGCTTCTCTGCTTAATTACCTCTATTGACAGGGAGCTCCCTCCTTTACAAGCCAGTCTCTTGGATAGTTGTGCAGCCTCGACTGTTGAAAAGCTCTTTGTTGAAGAGAAATCTGGTTCTTTCACCTTCTACCCATTGAACCCTTGGGACCTAAAAGAAAAAAATCTAATGATCGTAGTTGGTTGCCAGTTAATTTCCATACATACTATCTCCAGTGCTTAAAACAACCTTGCAAAGCAGGGAAATCCTCCCTCTTTTATAGATAAGAAAACTGAGTCTCAGAGAGTGAGCAATCTCTCGAAGGTTCATCTCTCAGCTAGTAAGTGATTAAGCTGGGGTTCCAACCCTCCCAACTGCCCGATTCCAACGCTGGTGACTTTCCCAGCGCCCCACACCGTATCCTGATTGCTCTTTGGTGTGACAGCCCCTTGGGTTTTGAAGACACTAATCTTTTCCTCCTCGAGATTTCTCTAGGATTTCAATTATTCCTCAGACACGCCTGTTCAGTCGGTTTCGGTGGAGTTCCTAAACGGCATGCATTTTCCTTTCCCGACCTCTGCACACGGGCTTTGCGGTGCCTGGAATGCTGCCGCTTGCCCCTTCATCCTGCAAGATTCCTCTTGAAGCCTTTGTGAACTGGCCCTGCCTCCCACCCCACCTGGTAGGATCGGGAGCCCTGGGCCTTCCTCTCCCCTAGAACTTGACACTGGGAGCCTCTGCCTCTTCCCCACCCCCACCCCACTCCTCGCCGTTCTGGCGCAGGAAGGTGCAGAGTAAATGAATATTGAGTGAGTAAATGATCCGGAACTCCTTTGCCAGAGAAATAACAAAGGAGGCTGAAAGTAATTCTAAACAGGATCAGGAGTCCTGGCAGCAGGGTTGCCTGGAGGCTGCCGGGGGACACCTCGCCTGGTGGTAAGTCCTGATGTCATTGTGCTCAGCATGGCTTGGTTGAAACCCTCCGTGGAGGGTTCCCTTTATCCCCATAAGGAAGGTTTGCTGGCTTTTAACGTTTCTGGGTTTACTGAGGTGGCACGTAACGGGGAAAGTTTGCCAGTCCCCGTTCAGTGACAGTGCGGGCAAGACCGAATCATGGCCCATCTCGATGGCTGCCCACACCCCTTAAGCCACCCAGAGCGTCCACGTGTACCAAGGTGCCACCCAGAAGAGCTGAGGCCTGGGACATTTAGAGTGTACCGTTAGACACCGCACCGTGATAGCATTCTCTTAAGCATAAAAAAAAAAAAACCTTCAAATCTCATTTTTAAAAATCTCATGACAATGGTGTGGTAAGTCAGAAGAGAGTGGTCACCGGTGGAGGGACCACAGTCAGGCTTCTGGAGAGCTGGGTACTTAGGATTTGTACTTTTTTTCTCTGTGTGAAACTTCCAGAAAAAGTAAAAAAAAAAAAAACAAACAGAATTGAATGACTCCATTTAATATCCTCAGCAAGAGTTTTCTGCAGGCTTAGGAACAAACTTCGTGTTTAAGTTAGCCAGCCTCTCATCGCTACTCTCCAAACTTCGGCTCACGGCACTTGAGAGGTTGGTTTCTCTTTATAGCAACATTACCTCTTTCCCGAAACTGCCTGCGGCTCCCACGGCATTCTTTATCTTGCCCTTCGGGGAGCTTAAAACTACTTCTTATCCTGCCTGTATCAAGTATAACTTTTTTATTTTGTTACTTTTGCAAGTGTCATGGCGTCGAACCTATAAATAAACCCCAACTCCATAATAAGAAAACTATTTGACATTTTGAAGTTGTACGAGAAGGGCACTAATTCCGGGCCTCAGTTTGAATACGACTAATCCTGCAAATTACTCCACCCCTCCTTCCCAGGGGCTTGGGTCTGAGAGCCACTCCCTGAACAAATTACACGATCTGTGGAACAAATGATTTGATCCCAAAATTGTACTTCTGGAGTATTAAGATTGAAAACTGCAAGATAACTTGACTGAGTTAGTGAGTTGTGTTATTAAAGTGACTTATATGAGCCTTTTTCTTCCATATGGCAGAAAAAAAAGTGAAGTCTTGAGTGTTAAATACTATCATAATTGCATTTTTTAATAAAAGACATCGGATACTTTTACAAACGCATACTCAAAAGTTTTGTGCACCAATACTTGCATCGTTATCTGTGATTGTATTTATTAGCAGGCTTTAAGCTTTAAGAATGTTATTGAAATATTAACTTTTCATTATATAGGCTCAGGATAAATTAATTTATTGGCTTCAGTGTTGAATTAGCGTATGAAAATCCTGAACAAATAGGTTTGTTTTTTTAATTTAGGAAGTATTCAGCAGTGATTATGTTTACATTAAAACCTAATTTTTAAGCTAAGTTAGTATATTTATTATTATGCAGTGTTGTACTTTGGAAACTTAAATAGCCAAGAAAGTGGGTATTTCTTGGCAGAAGATAGTGTTGAGAGACTTATGAAAATTATAGAGTTATGAAGGAAAAGATTAAATTCCATGTAGCGGGTATACAGTAATTTTGTTATCAGCGGCCCTTAATTTAAAATTAATGAAGTGAAATAATGTATATGGAAGTATTTTCTAAGATATATGAACATTTCACACATTTCACTAAAGTCACTGTATTTTAATTAGTTGGGCTGAATTTCATTAAGAACATTTGTAAAAGCCTAATAAATCACACAGCATGCATCTCATTTTCTTTGCTGCTGCTTTAAGAAAATTCTAGTTGGGGAGTTTTCATTCTATTTTGTAGAATGGAGGCTACCCCATTCAAAAAAATTAATGCAAAAGAAAATACTAGTAAACTCTTTCACATGTTTCTGAGAGTGTGTGCCTTTGGTCTTTTTCACAATTTGGATGTTACGAATTGTTAAGAATTGGTATTGGTGAATACTAATTTGAATGAACACGCCAAGACATCTGGTTACATAATACGAGTGATAGTTCTTTTTGAAGTAACGTGATTTGCATGTAGCTTTTTCCTTCTCTGTTATGACAACAGCACTAATCCCAGCACTGACATATAGACTGGAAAATCTGTTACTTCATCAACAATGACTTAGGAAACACTCCTCCCAGACTGAGCGATGGGACAGCTGCTAAGCTATGGAAACTCTATTTAGCCCTGGGAAGTAACTTGTAATATAGACAGGAAAAGTGACCTAGGGCGCCAGCCTAACCAAGACCCTGGCTATAGGCAAGACAGTCAAGACTAAAAAGAAGCCTGGAGATTGTCTGGTTGAGTTTTCTTCTGTGTGGCACTCAGACTGCCTGCATCATTGTCATTGGGGGTGGAGGGATGGAGTGTGCTTTTTATGGGGTGCACTTTTTAAAAATACAACTTCAAGCTCAGCGTGGTGATGCTCCTATAGTCCCAGCTATTCAGGAGGCTGAGGTGGGAGATTGAACCCAGGAGTTCAAGTCCAGCCTGGGCAACATAGTGAGACCCAGTCTCAAAAAAAACAACAAAAAAAAGTCAAACAAGGCATGATCCTGACTTGGATTCTGAATCAGGAGGAAAGAAAGAAAGGACATCATTGGAACAATTAGTAAAATTTTAATATGGACTATATATTAGATAAGTGTTTTATGAAAGTTAAATTTCTCCACTGTGATAATTGATTGTGGTTATGAAATGTCCTTGTTTTGGGGAGATACATGCTAAAATATTTAGAGGTAAAGATTCAGGGAAAAGTGTGGGGTGTCTTTGTACAGGTGAGAGGAGGGGGAGAGGGAGAGAAAAGCGTATGTGGCAGAATGTGAACAGTTGAATCCAGGCCGCGGAGGGTATACAGGAGTTCTGTTTTTCTTGCAACCTTTCTGTAAGTTCAAAAAATTTATTTTTTTATGTTTTAAAATGCAGTTTCCTGGGCCCTCACTGAACCAAAATCTTTCTGAG
>CAUYSK010044543.1:0-20769 GCA_963575035.1 Avahi laniger | reverse complement strand
ACTCCTAGGCTCAAATGATCTTCCAGCCTCAGCCTCCCAAGTAGCTGGGACTATGGGCCTGGGTGGTTGGGGAGGTGGGGTTCTGTGCCTGGCTTGCTGCAAACTTGCTGTATGACTTTGGACTCTTCTCTGAGTCTCGGTTGCCTCATCTGTTTAAATGGGGGACACAGTCGTTTCTAGGCCTTTTCCAGCTCAGTCTGTTCTTTCTAATGGAACACTGGCGTTTCATGGGCTGGACGTGTTCTGATGCCAATAACAATACCTGTCTTTATGAAGCCTCCTGCTAAGGGCGAGGCGCTGTGCCAGGGGGTTCACATACACTAATGCCAACCTCGAGACTGATCGTGCCAAGTGCGGTCTGTATTGTCCATCTCAAAGAGGAGGAGGCAGGTTCCGAGAGATCAAGTGACTTACCCACTGCACAGCTGATACTCTCGATTCAACCCAGGTCTGACTCCAAAGCCCTCCAAATACGACTTTTTTCTTTTTGACTTGAAGGAAGGAAGGAAGGAAGGAAATAAAAGAAGCTAATGACTAGCACTTTGTCAATTTTGTTTTTCTCCCAACATTTCTCTTCGATGGCTACTGTTAAGCACCAGCAGAACCTCCAAACCTGTTAGCGACTGAGTAGTGATGGAGACACTTGATCCTGAGTAGCTCAACAGCCGGCTTTCTCCCCGAGCCAGTGTGCTCACGGCTGAGTCCGCCAACTTCTAACAGTACGCACATTAAGCAGATCGTGTCTTGCCCAACCTAGATGCTAAGTCCATCGGTGTGTTCCGAGGTAAATCATGGTTCATACAATAAGAAATAGAAATGTCAGTGTTTCTTCATCTTACGCAAAGGCAGCTCTGACTCCCAGGTGTTCTGCCACTGAGAACAGGTTTGAGTGCCCTCGTCTCCCGCTCTGTGCACGCACACCGTCCGCACAGGAAAGCTTCCTGGACAAAAGGGAGCCATGGGAGCTCTCTCTCGGCTCCTCAGAAGCCCCTCCCCTGCGGGTTGTTTTCTTCTCTTCCCTGGGGATCAGAAGGCGCTCTGGCCCTTTGTGTCTGTGCACCCGGAAAGTTCTCCATCAAACTGACACAGGCCCTGCCAACAAAAGCACAATCGACTGCCAGGGTGACAATTACCCAGATGGCCAGGCCAGCCCAGAAGGCTACATGCCACAAGCCCCAGGCTCCCCAGACCGCCCCTGGGCCTCACCTCTGTCCCCGGGAGGCTTTGTCTCGGTCTGTTTGGGCGCTATGACAAAATGCCATGGACTGAGGTGCCTACAAACAGCAAAAATGTATAATATTTTTTACAGCCTGGAAGCGGCGCAGTCCAAGATCAAGGTGCTGGCAGATTCCGTGTCTAGCGAAGGCTTTCCCTGGTTCATAGACGGCGCCTTGTCGCTGTACCCTCACATGGCAGAAAGGAGGAGCGATCTCTCTTTTATACAGGTACCTGTCTGCCCTCACGGCCTCAGCACCTCCCAAAGCCCCACCCCCTGATACCTTCGCCTTGGCGGGGAGGATTTCGACATAATGAACTTTGAGGGAACACGAACTTTCAGACCATAGCAAGGTTCAAGCCATGAGCCAGAATACTTTTCTTATTAATATCACCGAATGACCTGTGGCCGCTCCTCCCGTTCCCTGCGGGCTTTGGAGCCCCGATCACCCTCTTACTTTTTGTCACATTCCCTGCCACCATCCCGGTGGTTCCTAAAGCGCATGTGAACAACTTACTCCTCAACTATGTTTACAATTTCATCAAGGTGGCCAGGATCTAGCCAGTCTGCACTCTCGTCTCCAACAGTCGTGTGCAAACTGTTATAAACTTTAAGAGACGTGTGGGCTGATTTTGAAAATAAAGCCAGGCCAGCGAGCTCGTGGAAGTAACTTAACTCAAAGTCAGGTGTCATGATTAGTTGCTAAGCTCCTAATGTGAGCTAGGTGTTACTATCTGTATTGTCCCATCTGATCCTAAAGATAACCATCTGGGCGGCATTACTCACCGGAGCCAAGATATGGAGATAACCTAAGTGCCTGTTGACAGACGAATGGATACAGGAAATGTGTGTGTGTACAGTTCATATTTTGGTCAACAACCGATCACATATATGACAGTGGTCCTGTAAGATTATAACACTGTATTTTTATTGTACCTTTTCCTTTTTTTTAAGAGAAGAGAGAGTGTGTATGCAAGATTAGGGTTTCAGTGTCCCCATGAAGTCAGTACATTACACACTTCTTGTCCACCTGTTTGCAAATGTTTTTCTTTCTGTTGATAATTCTCCTAGAAAGAAAACTATTTTTGAGATGGGATGTCACTGTGTTGTCCAGGCTGGCCTTGAACTCCTGGCCTCAAGCAATCCTCCTGCCTCAGCCTCCCAAGCAGCTGGGACTACAGGTGCAGGCCACTGTGCCTGGTTCACTGTACCTTTTCTATGTTTACATACGTCTGGATACACAAATATTAACCATTGTGTTACAATTGCTTACAGTTCAGTATCGTAACATGCTGTGCAGGTTTGTAGTCGAGGAACAATAGGCTATCCTATACACCCTAGGTGTGTACTAGGCTATATCATCTAGGTTTGTGTAAGCACACTCCATGATGTTTGCACGACGACGAAATCACCTAACAACGCATTTCTCAGAAGGTATCCCTATCGTTAAGTGATGCATGACTGTATAGACAGATGGTCCAACTTATGGTTTCTCAATTTATGACTGATTTATTGGGACAGAGCCCATCGTAAGTCGAGGAACATCTGTACACACACATACACACAATGGAATATTATTTAGCTATTAAAAAAAGAAAAAAATTCCTGCCATTTGTGACAACATGGATGAAACACTGGAAGGCATTGTGCTTAGTAAAATAAGCCAGACACACAAAGACAAGGACTGCGTGTTCTCACTTATGTGTGAGATCTAAAAAAGTTGAACTGGTGGCCGGTGGCTCACACCTATAATCCTAGCTCTCTGGGAGGCCGAGGCGGGCGGATTGTTTGAGCTCAGGAGTTCGAGACCAGCCTGAGCAAGAGCGAGACCCCGTCTCTACCAAAAATAGAAAGAAATTAATTGGACAACAAAAAATATATAGAAAAAATTAGCCGGGCATGATGGCACATGCCTGTAATCCCAGCTACTCAGGAGGCTGAGACAGAAGGATCGCTTGAGCCCAGGAGTTTGAGGTTGCTGTGAGCTAGGCTGACGCCATGGCACTCTAGCCCAGGCAAAAGAGTGAGAATCTGTATAAAAAAAAAAAAAAAAAAGAAAAAAAAGAAAACACTAAGCTTACAGGGAATCCAGTTTCAGAAGAAATTTGATTAACTTTAAGTTCAATAGAAAGAGAAAGAGATTGTTAATGTTTATGCTTCACCCCAAGAAATAACAAGCTTAACTGCTTGTAAGGAGATCGTTAAGGCAACTCCTGCTTTTTCCATACCGTTTGTCCCTTGACCCAAAGACCCTGTGATTGACCAACCAATGGTCTATGCAGGCATCTTCTTTCTCACAGCCTAGATAATATTTCCACAAAAATCGACTTCTATTCAATGACTACCACTCACCCGTTTTTTATTTGACATGCAGAATGAAGGTGCTGGAAGTATTTTATCAATAATTTGGAAGACTTTAAAGTAAAAAACAACAACAAAAAAACAGAAGTACATAACTATATGTTAGCATAACGTTAATTACATTTATGAGAAGAACAACAAAAAAATCTATAAATATTCCAATCTTTTTTCCTTCTCTATCTTCTAATGGGGAAAATTCCTTTGTTGCCTTCTTATTAGGCCTCATTTTGTGCATTGATTTGGGAAATGGATAATGAAAACTTGGAGGAGATAAATGTATTAGATTACAGATTTATATGTTGTGGGCAAGAGAGAGTGGCTTAAATTATTACTCTCTCATGTCACTATTCAGAGGTAAGTGCTTCAGAGCTGATAAGCTGCCTTGCCATGTTTAACGTAAGACTTCAATCTCAGACTATCAGGTGGTCGCTTCTAGATACATCATTTTTTAGTCAGCAGGGAAGAAAATAGGTCAGGAGGGTCTGTACAAATTTGTTTTTAGAGGTATAACCAGCAAGAGACATCATGACTTCTGCTCATTCCCTATTGGTTAAAATGTTGTCACAAGTCCACACAAAGCTGCAAGGAAGTCTAGAAGTGGACACTCTAGCTCTGTGGTTATGTCATCAGCTAAAATTTAGGAGTTCTGTTATCAAAAAAGGGATGAATACATATCACGGGACAACTAGCAGTCTATACCTGAATGCATTTTGGTGACCTGACCATTTTGGTGACTACCCTCATATCCATCTGTACCCCTTTTTTCCACAATTAGAACCCATGTTAGCACATCTACGGATGGCAATCAAACCCACATCTCGTCAATACTTTTAGCTGAAAGTGGCAGACCTTTGAATGCTAATTGGTTTTCTCCACGAAGTCAGTATGCTTTTGTGACCTATAAACTAATAGAGAAATTAGTGCTTTATCCCTATATACATTAAACAATAGTGGAGAAATAATAAGATAACTTCAATAAAAATATCCTTCCAAAATGAGAATAAAGGGAAACAGAACACTCATTGCCCATAGCAATGATCAAATCCTGTTGAGCAAGTGTTGGCAATGTGAATGTCTTTGGTTAGTGCTTGTTCTGGTCTTTGGAGGAAATCCTTTGTCCATTCTCAGCCCTGGTGTCTTTTTCCATTTTCTTCTAGGACCACATTTGAAGTGTGCATTGGAAAACGTGTTCCCCTGAGGGCTGCAAAGCTTGTTCAGTTTGGGGACACAAAAGTTGCCTGAGGAGTCAAATAATTACAGGCATTTCTGGCCAGATTGTGCCTTCTCTGGCAATAAAAATCCTTCAATAACTTACTGGATGCCTTGGATTTGTTTTTGTTTCATTTTCATGTGAAAGGACTGATCAATGCAAAGTGTGTCTAGATATAGTTTTAAACTTGAAGTCTCTCACTTATTGGCTGGTCCCTGGACTCAGCTTGACCCTTTCTCTAGTACGTTAATGTATTTTCTTTTGTCCATATGAAAAACCGAGAGTGGGCTGTTATTATTTATTACTATTTTTGTATATTTATTTATTATTTTTTGTTACTATTTTTAAAACATATAGAGTGTGTTTCCCAAGTTATCACAATCAACATCCGACCCACAATTATCTGTGCCTTGCTCATTCACTGCTAAGCCAGTGCCATGTATTTTGGGGTTTTGTTTTGTTTTGTTTGTTTTTTGAGACCAACAGACTGCTTCCACTACAAATTTCCAATCTTTTGTAATAATGGGACCGTAGATATAAACGTTTATATAAGATAGTTCCTTTTATGTTTCTCAAATAGTGCAGTGGTAGGTAATTCAGAGATTTCAGAGCAATGTTTCCATCTTTGACATGTAGTTTCCATTTTTAGGATCAATGTGTTTGAACCAATGACACCTAGATAGGAAAAAGAGTGAAAAAAATCATGGGAGGAGGTATTCATTTCTTTTCATGGGCATGACCAAGAAGACAAACATCTGCTGCCATCCATTTGATTAGAATTGAACCACATGTTCCCATCCACCAAACTATAAGAAGCATGGAAAATGCTGTCCTTGGGTAAGTAGTGATATGGCTAGCTAAAATGTGAAATTTTATTGCTAAAGAAAGTGGGGTGAAAATGGTTGAAAATATGGGTGGTAGCCAGACCTCATTCATAAAGAACAGTACTGAGTTACTGTGAATAGAAATTACACCAAAGTATTAACAGCTTTTGTTTCTGGTGGGAGAACCTTGTGTGAGTTTCGTTTTTCTTTACGATTATTTAGACTTTTTCCACTTATTTGTTTTACTATCTTTCTATTTTTAGATGTTTTATAATGATCAGCTATTGCTTGCATAACCCAAAACTATTTAAAAATTCAATAAACTGAAATTCCACAACTATGCATTGTGAGAGATGCTATAATGAATGTTTTCTGAAGATTTGGTGCATAAAATAAACCTTGAAAGGACTCTGGGAGAGAAACTCTGGAAGGCAGAAAGATGTAGAACTGGAGACATGTGGAAAGAGTGAGAGGAAGATATTGTTTGGCAATGGTGAAATTCTTCCTGAGAAATGGGACAGATTGAGCAGTTGATCTCAGAGAGAGAGAGAGCTTTAAGCTTGGCCATCTGGAGAAAGGGGTATTGTTTTTTTCATATATTAATAATTTAAATAATATTATTTCACATTAAGTAAATAATTGCTATTACTTTTGTAGGAGATATTTTAATTATTTTCAGAAATCAGAGTGAAAGGAGATAATTCCAGCCCAGCATGCTCCGTGAAAATAATTATATCAGGAAATTTGTGTAAAAAAATGGTATAGGTCCTTGATTTGAAATTGTCTAAAAGAAGTCATTGTATTAAAAACAACAAACACATTAATAGGTTCATAGAAAATTATATTTTGGATTTAAGGGCCTGAAAAAATGCTATTTACATTTATATTATAGAGTGTTATTAAAACCAACATGAAATGATTGTAGGAGATCTTACAAAGCAATACCTGGACATCCTCACTGGTTGGCTTCTTTCTATAGATATGTTTTATCAGCATTAATCCTCTAAAGAAAAACAAATAGCCATTTAAAAAGAAACATTTTATCCTCGTTTACCAAATTCTCTTTTTGGTAACTAGTAGTGGGAATTTATTTTTACTGTGTTAAACAACTAGAGTAAAAGTAACCATTGAATGGGTGCTGGGAGTTACGGCATGAAAAGTCGGGGAAAACTGAGCAATCAGGATGTGAGCAGGTGCTAGGGTGACCCTGTGGTGTCAGCAGCAGGAATCAAATAGACACAATTCTGTCATACTGCCTTTAATGTGCCTCAGATCCTATTACCCTCAGATTTTTCCTCTCTTTTTCAAGATTCAAATATCCAAGAAAAAGAACATGATTGTCCTAGCACGGGTCAGGCATCTAATCTTGCCTCCATCAGCTATGGTGGCCAGAGCAGGAGGGCCCCTGGCACAGACAAGCCCTGTGTTTAAGGGCTTCCCTGAGAAGGGAAATTATTGAGGGTCATTCAGTGATGTGTCAGCTACACCATAAAACAAAGAAGAAGCTAATATTGCTAACTCTGTGAGTTAAATTTCTTTTCAGTAAGATTTGCAAAAGTATTCGGAACAATTGCTAAATATATAAATAAAAGCATACGTATTTCTAGCGAATTATTACCAGAACCTTCTTCCTTGCTAATTTTCTTATATTGTATGCACAAGTGAGAAGACTTCATCCAATTAATTTAATTTGTTTGTTACATTGTTCTGATGATTGGGAATAAAGAACAGCAAAGAAAGATAGAAGAATGTTTCTAAAGTTAAGTACTTTTACATTTAATCAATAAAGGGTTATTTTTAATAAATAGAAGAAACCACTAAAATTAGAGATTTCATTCCAACATAATTCCTTATTTCATAAGTTAGAATGAAAAAGTTCTCATCTGGTTCCTGTGTAAGTCAGTTATAACATTTAGAATGTCATTCATGAAATGGAAAACTTCAATTTATATAAAATCTTTATATCCTGCTGAAGAAACTTGAAAATGTCAATTTCATGCAGCACATCTGGGGAAAATCTGTCTAGGGAATAACACCTTAACTGTCACATAGTGATTATAACTTATCTGTGTAAATAATGACTCAAACTTGGAGGAGATATATTATCTGTTAAGACAGTAGGTGCTTAGGCGTATGTTTAGAGTCACTGGATCTATGACCTGCAGGTCGTTGTGACTATAGGGGGTAAATACCGACGGAGGGATCGGTGAAACTACGTTTCTAGTAACAAGATCAAAAAAAAAAAAAATAAAATGATGGGGTACATTTAAATAGCATTTTTATAAACTGTTCATTCTTTTACCACATACTTTGGTCACAGGAGAGTAGAGTGTATTAAATATAGTAACCTCAAAAAATATTTGTAAAAGAAATGGTAAACAGAAAACAATGCAAAAGAAAAAATTGAGAAGGGACTTCTATTAGATAGTGTGCAAGGAAAAGGTGGTGCTATAATGATGTCAGAGACACTGAGACAGGGACGGTGAAGACGGTATGATAAGGAAGGCTTCTTTATTTGGTTATTCTGCCAGATATATAAATGTAAAGCTGGATGTGGTGGTGCACGCTTGCAGTCTCAACTGCTCAGGAGGCTGAGGTGGTAGAAGCCTTGAGGCCAGGAATTTGAGGCTGTAATGCCCGATGATCTCACCTGTGACTAGCCCCTGCAATCTAGTCTGGACAACACAGTGAGACTTCATCTCTAAAAAAATTTTTTTAATGTATATGAAAATTAAAAAAACAACAACAAAAAACACCTTATGGTTTGGGTCATCGTATCAAGTGGCAGGTAACTTTCTTTTTTTCTGCATTTCTGTCCTGAAAGAAGAATTAAGACCTGAATAGAACAGCTTAGTTTCAATGCTGGCAACATTTCTCTTACATGAATTTAACTGAGGATGCTTCTAAATATAGTAGTTATCTTCGTAAAAGAGAAAGAAGAGTACTACATTCATATATTTTTTCAAGTACATAAAGAGATGTACATGTGTGAAGCACTTGGGGATTGATATAAAAGTTCTACAGACTTTTATCATGTGGCTTTTGAAAAATCTGGCAAGTTCTAGCATTATATTTATTAATTTATTAAAATACATGTTATTTTAATTGCAGTTGTACATATGTGTATGTTTTCTTGATATTGTGCTCTAAATAGAAAACTAAACACTTTCTATTATGCTTTTTGGAAAATTTATGAATGATATAAGGGAAAATAGTATCTTTGTAGAAATAAATCTTGCATTTGTTTGTCTAAAAACAAATTAATATAGATTTTGAGATAATTAAATTGTTTTTGGAATTCAAAAAAAAAAGCTTTATTTAGCCCTTATAAAAAGCAGCTGGTGAGATTAAGTGGCTTCCCCATTATCTCAGAGATAGCAAACAGTAGACTAAGTATTTTACCCCAGGTCTCTCTGACTCTGAAACCCATTGTCTGACACCCCCTGAAGTGGAAAATTCATAAAAGCAATGGCAGTGGTTGTCTGTTGTGGGGTTGTACTAAGCATTCTACCCCCCAGCACCCATAATAGTGCCTGGCCCTTAATAAGTACTTGTAAAATGAAAGAGTTACCAAATAAATAGACTACATGTTGATTTTGACTTAAATGATCGTATTGAACAAAGTGGAAAAATATCCAAAAGGAAGTTTAAAAATGACTATATTTTGAAGTTCAGTTGATTGATGCATGAGAAATTTGGGCAGCAAGTAGAGAATAGAAAGAAACATACTCATTTCCTGGAAAATGTAAGAGTAGTGAGAGCCAGAATGTCTGTTGTCCTCTTCCCTATGGAAATTCTCTACCTGAGGGATTCCCCTGTTTCAAGTTTATAGAATTATCACTGATTTGAAGAATGGAGAGCAGGGATAAGAGCACACTAAGAAGAAACAGCAGAACATGATTAGGGATTGAATTCAAGATAAGGAGAAAAATGAGTTGAGTGTCTGCATTGTTATTTTATTGTTTCGTTATGTGGAAAATGGTAATTAACCTAAAACGAGAATGTAAAAAAGAATAGTTTATGTTCTTTCAAAAATCCAAGTTGAACTAGTTTTATTTTTGTGGAACTACAGATATATACATGTGTATGTGCATCTATCCATCGTCTATCTGTCCATCTATCTGTCCATCATCATCTATCTACCTATCTTTATTGCATGTGTGTGTACATGCATCGGAAATATAAAAACACAGATTCACCTGTAAAGCAAAATTATTGGTGGTGTCTATCTGGAGCAGCATGTGGAGAAGAATTATGAGGCTAGGTCCAAGATCAATGGGAAAAAAAGCATATGATTTACTTGTAATATCTAACACACTGAGAAGGAAAAATGGCATTTTGTTTTCTGTCTTTGATATACATGGTAACCTCAGTCATTAGAGTAAATGACATTTCCCAGGAGATAATACATCAAATCCCATATGCTCGATTTCTTCCACATCGGCTCATTTCCCAAGTTCCTGACTGGATTATTTTCTCCTCCATGCATGCTCCTAATCTTTCTAAATCACTATTCTTGAATTTCCATTCAAACCATCTAATACCACAGTGCCTTACCTTAATTGTTTTCTCTCCCTTTCCTGAGGGCTATAGCCTTTTCCTGAACAACCAACCCAGTGACAGACACCTAGCCACCAGCACATATATTACTGGTATTACATATAATACTTGAAAAATGTTGACTACCTACTGGCTGCTTGTATCCATTTTGAACACCTCAAAGACTTACTCTATTTTCCTATTGCAACGCTTTGTTGTGTTACCTACTTCTACCCAATTTTCAAATATTTAAATAAAATTGACACTGGCGAAGTTTTTATACAATTGAGTATAAACATTTCTTTATCATCATTTGGAGCTGGGTCATCTCATTCATTGCTTATCCTAATTTCAATGATGGTTTCGAATGCCTGTCTACCCATAATTTCTTTTTTATTAAATTGGCTACATCCTGTGAAATCTGATATCCAAGAATAACTTTATGGGGAAAACAAGTATTAATAGCTATTGAACAACTCCTTCCCTAATGTTTAACCAAATAAGATGTTTTATTAGGATCTATATTTTTATAGCTTCTTTTTAACAACTGCAATAAACCCTTTCAAAGCAATATGCTACAAGGGATCAAAGAGCTGTGCTCAATTAGAATTGCTCCTTATTAACTGTGGTCAGAAAAGGAGAAAGAAATAAATCAAAGTGTGTCCGATATGTCCTTTAGCAGCAGACTGAGAGAGTAATGTGTCACCATGATATATAGCTTTAAACCCAATTAAAAGCTCTATGAAGCACTGAAGCTCCCTAAGCCATGACAGTGGACCTGCTATGGAGATCATGCCTCAGTTTCTTATATCAATGCCACCTATGAGCTCTTCCTGAGAATCAAGAGATCAAAGACAAAAGCAACACAAAGTCCTAGAATGTGGCCAGTTCACTGGGATAGAAGAGAGGTACTACGTAACTTGTATTGATTTGAACTTGAACAAAATAACAGCGGGTTTCTAAGCAACTGTTGTATATTAGATGAAGTGAGGTTATCAAATGTAGTAAGAGCAAAAATGATTTGAACTGTGATTCACTGAAACACAACCTCCTATCATGCGGCATGGCATGAATCCATGGCGGCTTATTGAGCAATGCAACAGATGCCCTTAAAGAATAGAATTAATCTCTTCTAAGGAGCTCAAAAAGCTACATTAATTGTGCACCATTCTCCCTTCATCCCAGGTTCCAGTGTTCAGTCATCTTCGACTTTTTAAACTCTTTCATGACATATATCAAAGCACTACGTCTATTGATCTTTCTCTTACGTCTTCCTATAATACATATCTACTTATCATGCTACAGTTCTTACAATATATCTGGGAATTAATTTTATCAAGATTTATAGTAAAAGAACAGAGTGTTACATAAATTAATTTTGTCAAGGATAAACTGTAAGAAGCAGAATTATCAAGCTTCTTTTCTCCTGTGAAACACTTCTCGATTGTTCCACATCATATCCTGACGAACGAAGGTGATTACTCTTTGCTTTGAACCAAAACTATGACTTCTTCATTTTTCCGTCACCATCTCCCTCTCCAATATTCCCATAGACATGAACACCCTGAGGTTTGATCGGATGAAGACAAAGGTCAATTTAACTTGTAGATTCCTGGGACTTTTCTTATCCATAAAATGTCAACTGTTATCAAGGAACTAAAATCAAAATGTCTCAATCTCACTTTAACAATGTAAGAATTTCCAGAAGCCTATGTGGCCTAGGTCTTTTTACATATTACAATATTGTTTCCAGTTTCTCTTAATTCATTTCTTCTACTTTCATAATAAGGAAAGAGAACTTTTATCAAGAAAGAATGGAAAAACTTTTACTCTATTTCAGTCTTCTTATCTTCACCTTGTGAGCTCTTCTGATATTCATTATCCATCAATTTGCTCTATAAAAGCTCCCCAGATTTATCTAGACACTTTAGATATTATAACATCAGGAATATCACTTAAATTATTTTCCAGAATGCATCAGAATGACATGGGCTTAAAACTTACATAAATCTCACCAGAGGAACACAGGCATAATGAAGGATTCTGATTCTAGTATTTTACATGAATCAAGAAAGGAAGTAATAAAATATTTTAATACTAAAGGAATACAGAATGCCTTCATATAATCCTTTTCATATTACCCATGAGATGAGAGTAGCTCTCACGAGCAGATCCAAAACAGGAGTGTCATGCAAACCAAAGCAGTGAGGCTAGTTTAGGTTGAGGAGTTAAGGAAATGAACGATGTCAGAAAATAAATGTTCTTAAGCTAAAAAATAAAGGCAAGAAGAATGTGTGACAAGGCAGATGTCAAATGCCAGTGGATGCTAGCTGGGTGTATCTTATAGATAAATCCAGCTAATATTTATTTAACTCATTATGTGCACATATATCTTCTGTTCAACATTGTATGAGGTCCATGAGGGTGTAAATAAGTCTTCTTTATATTTTCATAATTTAGCACATTGCTTAAATAGGACAAGAATTTGAAAATTCTCTCTTAAATGAAAATATACGATCTTAACTTTCATACTCCTTAAAAGAAACTAGTTTCATGGTGACCAGGTTCTTTCCTTCTCAACCTCCAAGTTTTATTTCCACTGTTACTGTAACTTCATAAACCTCAACCTTTCCTTTCACTTATCCAAATTTTTACATTTTTAAAGAAATTCTAAAGCAGAAGTGGGCAGGCATTTTTGGTAAGGGAAAGTAAATATTTTAGGCTTTCTTGGCCTTGTGATCTCAGCCACACCTTGATTCTACAGCTGAAATTCAAAAAATAGACATAGATGTGAGCAAATCAATGTGTTTGTGTTCCAATAAAAATGTCATTTATGAACACTTAAATTTTAGTTTCAGATCATTTTAATGTGTTTAGAAATTCTTTTTTTTTCCCTTTCCAATCACTTCAAAATGTAAATATCATCCTTATCACGAAGACCATACAAAAACAGGCAGCTGGCCAAATTTGATCCACAGGCCACAGTTTGCTGATGGGTTTATTTTATCCTTTTTGCCTTTATCACATATCTCTGTATTTTGTCAACCAACATATAAATATTCTGATTTAAGACCCTTATATTCTTAACCACTCATTTTGACACATTTATTTATATCTGTATGTTCCTACCAAATGGTTTTATAATATTAACATGTATCATCCTTATCTGGTTGGTTGTAAATTCTTGAAGGGAAGGAGCTATTCTTACATACATGTTTTAGTCAAGATGGAAAACAATAGGAAATGACTGAAGGAGCTGCTGACAAATGCTAGTTGAGTAAGAGAGGGACAATTTTCAGCAACCTTTTCTCCATAAGGCTGACATAGAGAGGCAGATCTTTCAGGTAGCTGAGAAGATTCCACTAAATCTGATGATGGTATGTTTCTCAAATCTGTTTTATGAATTTTTGTGGAAGCAGATTTCACATAAATCTGCTACAATAAGTTTTACAAGCCTTACTGCAGAAAGAGGTGCAGTGCACCATTTGTTTTTACCAAAACAGAACTAATTTGAATTACTATTATCTGTGACTTCTGTAGTATGAGCTGAAAGGCACCATCAGGAGAGAGAACTTTTCTCAGCAGTGACCCAAATACCATCATTGGTAAAGTATTGGTTCTGTAAAACACTGCCCTTTCATTAGTCCTTTGATCCTCAAAAAGGTATATCACAAACTCTTGGGAGATAAATTTATATATTGATCAACATGGGACATCAACTAAGAACAAGAAATACAGGTGAAAGCATGGAAATCATTGTTCTAGGCTAGTGTTTCTTAAGCTTCCCTGCCTTGTACATGGGTATAATCTGGGGATTTTTATTTTTAAATCCCAGCACTCAGGCTATACCTGTGACCAATTAAATCAAAGTTTCTGAAAGTAGCACCCTTTAGTAGTTATTGTTCTTTACAGGTGTTGCTACTGTGAGGCCAAGTTTGAGAACCTCTTATAATGTTAAATCCTTATTCCAGGGAGGTAACAAATTAAATTACTCTTACTTTGATTTAATTTATACCATCATATTGACATCTTCCAAGAGGAAAAGGAACAAAAAATAAACGATATGTCCTGAGGTAGTGATCACTAAAATGTGGAGGAAACAGAAACGTGACTGAGAGGGAAGTACAGCATATGGAGAACGCACCTTTTATAGATTTTGTTCTGAGTTAGTCATAGAGCACCTCTCTGAAAACCAAGGACAAATAACATTTACGTAACTGAATAGCCCTTGCATGGTGTATTAATCACACTTTTAATTTCTATCAGTAGATGTCTTAACAACTAGAAAATAGCCACTGTTCCCAAGTAAACCCTGGCTCACTCCAAATCATTTGAAGATGTGAGATAACCCCAAATTGTATACTTTAATAGCAATAGTGAATATAAATTTTAAGGGTATCGTTTTCAAGTATAGCTCACCAATCCAAATCTATTTACCTTGTTTCATTGATTTCTTCCTGCAGAAAGTGCAATAAAGGCAATTGTCCACAATTCTGCTTTCTCCCTCTGCCTCATGACCAACTCAGGTGCTTTCCTTGGGTAACCCCGTGTGGTGTGGTGTGTTCTCAAGGCACTGAAAGTAACAAAACTGTAAAACTCTCTGCACTTTCTCTCTCTTGATCCACCTCTGTTATCACTATACCTCACCAAAGATACAATAATATAGTTAAAACATATGAGAATGGCGGGGTTTGAGAAAATACAGTACCAATTCAGATATATACCCCTCATACTACAGAAAATCTTTCAGATTTAAGAATGTTTCTCTCCTTAAAAGGTGAGTCTTCTGGATAAATATGTCTTTGTATTAAGATCATAAGTCTTTTCTTCTTAGAACCATTTTAAAACTTATTTTATTTTTTCAATTTTATTTTTACAGATATTAAAGTGGATTTTTATATCTCACTTCTCATAGGTGAAAACTTCATGTCAGAAAGTAGAAGGGGTGATAGCTTTAGTTTGCCTTAATAGGAACTAACACACCATTGATTAGAATTTTTGGCTATTTGACTTTCATGAATACTTAAGGGACTATCATTTCTTTGTTGTTTCGGTTTCAGATACTTTCTCTTCCTAGTTTATCATGGACTCATTTTTTTCCTGGTAGTTTGGATGTTATATTTCAAGACAAAAATGAATCAATCCATCAGTTTTGAGAGATAGTACTTACAAATACAAGAGTTGCCTAACATTTTTAACAGTTATTTTACAAATGGACCTTCATTTTGAACAGAAAGTGTACAGAATTATGATGATAAACTTGGGCATGCAAATTCTTCTTACGTTTGAAAAAAAAGCTTCTTAGAATATTATGAAAGACAATATATTTCTATATTTATTTTTTGGGATATTATGGGATTTTTATTATAATAAAGTACATGGTAATTTGAAGCATTAATGGTAGCTAAGCTTTACTGAATGCTCACTCTTTCCTTGGCATGGTGTTAAGGTCTCTATATGGATTAAGCCATTGAATCTACATGTCTTTATTATTTAGTTAAGAAAACTGAAATGTAAAAATTTAAAGTAACTTTCCCAAAATCAACATCTAATCAGAACTTCAGAAATTGGAACTAGTTAGATTCCAAAAATCAAACTCTTAAATACCACAATACACTTCCTCCAGGAGTAAGTCATGAACACTGATTATAATCTCAACATTTGATTCGTTAAAACTGGCAAAAAGCCTTTAGTGAAGAAAAAAGTATTTTTTGATTTCTTTGCTCATATCACCCATATTGGAGAATAATTGCTTAGATTTCTACTTTGTCAGTATAGCCACAATGACATAAAGCATAAACTGTTTTTTGAACATGCTGATTACTTGAATTATTTTATGTATGAATGAGATATAGATCTCTCACAATGACAAATGGGAACTTCCAAATTACCTAATGAATTCAGGAACAAAGACAATTAGTTTAGATTTAGGATACTTTGAGTTGGCTAGGTAATTATTAATTCTCATTTTCTCTTAATCTTGTTTAAAAAGTCTCAGAAAACACTTGTTTGTTTAAATAGGAGACAGACAAAAGAAATTATCTTTGGAAGTGCAAAACTCGGCATCTGTATTTTTCATATTGGGAAATGTACAGTGCCAATGCAGAATACTGAACTATGAACTGATAGTATTAGCAAGTGACGTTATGATATTGTAATGTAACCTCATAATATAGAAACACTAGGAAACTGAGGTCCATCAAAGTGTTTTGTGACATGGCCAACGCTAAGAAATTATTTAATTTCTTAAATAATTAAATTTAAGGGGATGGAATGGGTATGTTTTCCAGGTCTCCAAATTGTTTGAGTTATGGTGCCAGTCTTCCTCCTGTACCTCAGTCACACCAAAGATAAGTAAATAAATAAAATCAAAATAAAATTTAAAATGAAAGAAATGGATTGAAATATATTAGAATCAATGTTAGAAATAATCACATTTTATCATAGGAAATAATAAGACCACACATGAGTTTCTATTGAGGTCACTTTTGTTAGGTTGTTAGTTTTGAATACAATGATTAATACTTAGTATCTCACCTGCACAAGGACATATATAAAAATCCTCTGGTTTGATACACAATTTCTCTTAATTTTTACCTAACTATAATGTGAACTTTCTTGTGGAAGATTAATCCCTTCCTTTCTCGTGGAAGACTAATTTACTATGTTAACATCGTGAAACAGTTTGATTTGTTAGCTTGATATTCTTTGTAATTTAAAAATAAAAAGTTTTTTGATAAGGAGGACTCAATGTCGATGTCTGCTTGAAACCATAACCATATTTCTTTTCTTGCAATATTTGAGTAGATCTAATAACAGCATCATAAACATTTTATTGAACTGAGGCATGACAAGATCTTTTTTTATTATTGGCTGTTAACATTCTTGTCATATTTAATGTTTCACCTGGGAGTTGGCTTTTAGTCAGAGTTCACTCTTATGTGTGTCTGCTTTTCAACCTTGATGCAAAACTAATGATTCTTATTATCTCAGTCATAAATGAATCTTCAAAAGACATGAGGGACTTTTTGTAATCCTGTTAAGGGTCTCTACTGAGGTAGGTATTAACTGTGCAGTTTGTTCTATAGAGTTTAACAGCTTAAAACATTATTTTAATAACGCACAACATTTTGCCAAAATGTCTCAGGATTCCTCTTTAAGAGTCTTTAAGTACTATTCAAAGTTTGATCATTTATATAATTGAAGCATCTTTATTTGTAGTTTATTTTGGAATTATTCTCATCCTCAGAACTGAAAATATCCAGAAGGAAGCCGCTGCTCAGTAAGAAGTACTTCATTTATCTACATCTATATGCATATCCATATCCTCATCTATCTTTTGTTTTCACAGAATACTTCAAAACTTTAAATAAATGTCATTGGTTTATCCTATGTTTAACTGAAAAAGTTTTATTTTTCTCTAGATTCCTGATATTATATAATTATATAGATAAATTGCACATTGGCTCTACTTATTTGAAAAGAAAATTCTGAAACAAATATGGCAAAATGTTCTTATAACATCTATTAAATCTCAATATGAATATATAGTGTTTATGTTGTTTTTACTGGAAAAATGAGAGGTAACAAAATTAAAAGAAGATACAGGTTTTGACTTAAATTTCTTCCTAATCAATGTTTCTAGTTCACATTAATTTTCCTCTTTTCCTGAATATTTACAGTCTCTATCACACCATTTACCACTCTTCTCTAATTATTTCTTGTTAATAATTTCACTTATCTTCCTAAAAGACAGTATGTTTTACTGCTTTTGTACCCATTATGATTTATTTTTATAATGATTCTTATGAGTTGGCATTAATTTATTATGTTTTTTTAAATTTTATTTTAATACAGATGAATATGTATTAAGTCCCGAATATAATGTTTGAAAATTGCATTCCACCACTTTAGCTTTTATCTTGAGCCCAATTTTTATGCTGTACATCTTGAATCTTAAATTACTTATCACACTTGAGACTACTATATTTCCCTTTTTATAACTGTCATCACCAGTAATTTAGTTCATAAATGTATACATATGCAGGTCTGTCAATTGGTAGGGGATTTATAGGTATGGAAGTTTGCCTCCATGTCCTTTCCATACTTTTATAGAATTTTCTCTTACCAATAATCCCTTAATGCTATCCTCCCAATTGATTTGCCTGTCATTGCCAAAGCTGATCTGCCTTCAGCTGACTGATGTTTTGCATGGATCTTTGAAATAATTTCAACAATAAAATTACATGTTTGTGCACTAACTAGGCACCTGGCATAATTCAAGTTTCTGGAATTATAACTGAATAAAAGCACATCCCTGGTGTTGAGAAGCTTACACTCATTTACATTTTTCAAAAAATTTTTTATTATTTAATAATTTACTAACACTATTCTTTTAACACTTACTTGAAAAATATGCATTTCTGATTGAGACTTTTTTAGTTGACATATATAACTGTACATATTTATGAGGTACAGTGTGATTTTTTTTTATACATGTATACATTGCATAATTATCAAGTCAGGGTAATTAGCACAACTATCACCCCAAACACTTGTTATTTCTTTGTTGGGAGAACATTCAAAATCACCTCTTCTAGCTATTTGGATGTATACAATAGATGATTGTTAACTAGAGCCACCCCACTGTGCAATAGAACCCCAGAACTTATTTCTCCTATCTAACTGTAATTTTGTACCTTTTGACCAACCTCTCCCTATCCTTCCTTCCCCCCTACCCTTCCCAGCCTCTTTACATTTATATTTATAACAAGGGCATCTGCTGTTCTCTACTTGCCACTTCTATTCCCCACTGCAGATTTTCCCTACAGGTAATTTACCTCGTGATCTACCCACTTAGGTGAACAGGGAATAGTCAGAGCTTTTGAGAGTCCTGGATGATTTAGGCATGCATTCTCATTCTTGGGAAGAATTGCTCTTGGCACAGAAATGTTTATAATTCTAGTTACGCCATGGCGTGGGGTTTAGTGGTCACGATGTGAAAGCATCAGCAAATTGCACCCTACACAAGCAAGGGGAAGCGTACCCTAACATTTATCCATGTGTATTTACGTTTAGAATATTCCTCTGGTGCAGGTACTGATCCTTGGTGTTCTCCCATAGGAAGCCCTTCCCAGCATTCTGCTTCTTGGTCCCAGACTCAGACACTGCGTTGAATATAGAACCTCTTTCAAACTAGCATCAGAAGTGGTTAAGGTTTCAAATATCCAAGAACAAGAGCCTCTGTTCTGGTCTTCCTCCTCAACATTCTTCTTTAAATCCAGTTTCCATTACTTAATGTTGGCATCCCAGTGAAGTTTTGGTGTCAGGAATAAACTCTCAAAAAATAGACTCTACATATACCAATTCTAAGTTATAAGAAGGTATGTAAGATTGTTACTGGTTAAATATATGACTCCAACTAAAATCTTCCAATTTTAGGAGAAATTTGTTCTCTAAAGGTATTTTCAGTCATTTTTCAAACTTCAGTGGTTGTCCTTTGGGAGAGTTTTGTTCACACAGACCTTTAGGTATGTTTATAAAATATACCCTAGACATTATATAACTTACAGATAATGAAAATTATGTCTATAGATCTGGTATTGAGCACCTACTATTTGCCAAAGCACTTGGGTAGGCAATGGGATGCAGTAGCAAAAAAGGAGTTGTAGTTCTTCCATTTGGTACACCTATGTTCAAATTGACTCACAATTTATTAGCTGTGAGCGCTTAGGCAAATTATTTATTAGCTGTGAGCGCTTAGGCAAATTATTTAATCTACATCTTTTGCAAAAATAAAAAAGAAAGGAAAACAATAATCCTGACATTTGCTCCATCAAACGCGTAGATTGTTTTGTGAATCATGAGCTAATGTATGTGAAAGTACTTTGTAAATATTATGTGCTAAACCACTATTATTCACATTTTCTTTTAAAATTGCAGTAAAACACTGAAGGAGTTCATGAAATGCCACTCCAAAATATGACACTTTGATATGCTGATTACTTTGAACTGAGGATACTTCTGGAACAGGGGATGCAGGCACAGGCTTTCTCTGAGATCCCCTTGTCTGCTAAAGATAGAGCCTCCAAAAGGAACACAATTCTTACACATCCCCTGCCTGGGAATCTTGTTAACCAGAGAAGATTCTCTTGTTTCACAGGACAGGGACTGAAGGTTAACACCATGCCCAATCACCAACTATTTATTACTTAAGAGACTTTTTAGCTGCACAATGAGACAACTTTTATTCACCATTCACTTCCTCCTCTCACTCTCCCATAACTTGAAGCCACCACTTCCCAGAATTCCTTTCTGTGGCTCGAGATGCTATATAAGCTTCAGTCATCTGACCCTTCTTTGAGTCTCATATTTTGTGGAACTCTCATGATTAAATACATTATTAAATATGTTTTTTCTCCCGTCAATCTGTCTTATGTCAATTTACTTTGTGGTACAGCCAAGGAACCTAGAAAAGAGGAAAAAAGTCATTTTTCACTCTCCTGCAAAACTTTCTCTGAAAATACTAAGAAATTCACCAAGAAAGAAAATTAAAAAATTAACTGCTTAAAGTTAAAACAGAATAGGTAATGAAGAAGCCCTCATGCTCATAACCTACT
>CAUYSK010044542.1:0-28537 GCA_963575035.1 Avahi laniger | reverse complement strand
ACATAGAAAAAAAGTTAGCTGGGCATGATGGCGCATGTCTGTAGTCCCAGCTACTTGGGAGGCTGAGGCAGAAGGATTGCTTGAGCCCAGGAGTCTGAGGTTGCTGTGAGCTAGGCTGACGCCATGGCACTCACTCTAGCCAGGGCAACAAAGTGAGACTCTTGTCTCAAAAAAAAAAATGTATTATTTAATATATAAAATTCACACAAACATGATTGTGAACAAAATTGGTGTAAAATACTCAGTGAATAATTTTAGATATTTAAAGATTAACAGTATTTTACAAAGCTCTTTGAGCTTCTTGAAACAAAGAATCTAAGTATAATGTTAAAAGCCAAATTATTTCTAGTTCTAAGACTGAAAAAGAACCTAAGAATTCTAAAAATATAAAAGGTGCTCCTTGATATGAGCTATGCCAGGCCTTGTGTATTCAGAACTCAGGGCACACTGACTTCTTGTTACGTCCTCTAAGTTACTTAAAGCCAAGTAATAAAATTAGTACTAACTCCTTTCCCACCTTAGCAAATAGTGCGAAATGTAAAACAGAAATCAGCTGCCAATTTCAATTTGTTGCCATAACTATTTACTACAGTAATTTAAAAACATACAATCCTATGCAGTTTTAAAAAAACAGTGACCTAGATACAGCAAAACTTTTTAAAAGGCATATATATTTAATGTTGTTTAAACTGCTCAAATGATTGTATTATGAATAGATTAAAAGCTTACAGGACAGAGAAATGTAGCATGGCATTTGTGATTACTATTTACATGGCTTTTATTAAAATAATTTTAACTATTTAAGGTTAAAATTGAACCTGTGAAGGTATAACACAAAAGAAACAATAACTCTTTCAATAGTATAATAATTGGTGACTTCATCAGAACATTTCAATCTATTTTATGCCACTACTTATTTTTCACACCCTTGTTAATAACTATGACATTTTCTAGGCTACAAAAGTATAAATAGAGTGAATGTGAGCTTAAGGAAGGTAAATTTTCTACTTCACACAAGGTTGAAAAGCCACTCTCTTCCCAGAGGACTGTAATTGGCTGCCTTAACAGACACCTCCCTTCCCTTACCAACCTGAATTCTTAACTGCAGAGAGCCTTCAACATAAAAGTGCCATCCATATTCCCCTCCTGGCTGCTCAACGACTCAACCATAGTTATTTGTGCGGAGGTAAAGGTTTTTTCTTTTTTTAAATTAAAAACTGTCATTTTAAGGCCGGGTGCGGTGGCTCACGCCTGTAATCCTAGCACTCTGGGAGTCCGAGGTGGGTGGAGTTCAAGAGTCAGGAGTTCAAGATCAGCCTAAGCAAAAGCGAGACCCCGTCTCTACTAAAAAACAGAAAGAAATGATCTGGACAACTAAATATATATATATATATATATAAAATTAGCCAGGCATGGTGGCGCATGCCTGTAGTCCCAGCTACTTGGGAGGCTGAGGCAGGAGGATCGCTGGAGCCCAGGAATTTGAGGTTGCTGTGAGCTGGGCTGACGCCACGGCACTCACTCTAGCCCGGGCAACAAAGCGAGACTCTGTCTCAAAAAAAAAAACTGTCATTTTAGAGCGATTTCGGGTTCACAGCAAAATTGAGTGGCAGGTATTTCCCATATACCTCCCCCCCATACGTATCCTTCCCCATTATCAACATAACCCACTAGAGTGGTACATTTGTTACAACTGATGAATCCACATTATCACTCAAAGTCCACAGTTGAGAGTTCACTCTTGGTGTCACACATTATACGGGTTTGGACAAATGTATAATGACATGTATCCATCATTACGTATCATACGAAATACTTCCACTGCCCTGAAAATCCTCAGTAGAGCTCAGGGTATTTTTAAGAAAACAACCAGAAAAGAATAGAAGCATAAGTAACTCAGAATTGAAATCAAAATAGAGGGGCGGGTGGTGGGGAGAAGGAACAGCAAGAAACAAATCAAACAGGAAACAACAAAGAGCAGGAAAGTAAGAAGGGAAAAATATTAAAAAGGAAAATAAAATGGAGTAAGAGTAGAGCTGGGGGAAGCTGAACAGATTGTCAAGGGGAAGACTTAAGGAAATTCATTACTGTGTTTGGTTTCCTATGTGTTCCTCAGGCTCTTTTCTCAAACTCTCGTCTTTTAAACATCCCAAAGCAGGCCTCCCCTGTTTTCTCACATATGTTCTAGAAACCCTTATAAAGGCAGCCCCATATTTCTAAAAACAGTTGTTCTACAATTTGTTTCCCAAACTGGTTGCTGAGAGTTGAGCTACTTGTTTTTATTAAACCACAGGCACTATGAAGGCTCCTGAGGTGAAGTACTACATCGAAGCACCACAGAGACCGAGAAGACAAAGCAAAGACATGGAGAAAATATTTGCAACATAATTTACTGACAAAAGATGAATATCTAGAATATTTCACTTAAGAATCCTGAAAGGGTAATGAATATAAGATGTTGAACCTATTTAACCCGCACAAAATGCAAATTAAAGCCACAATGAAATACTGTTTCAGATTCACCAGGCTTGGGGGGAGCAGGGGTCGTCTTGACAAAATAAGCATTAGAAAAGGTGTAGAGAAACAGAAGTGCTCATAGGCTGCTAGTAAAAGTATACAATGGTATCAATACTCTGAAAAATATCTGGTATTACCTAGCAAAGAAGGGCAGATTCTATAACTCAATTACTCTCGTAGGTAAATAACCCGGACAAAATTTTATACATGTACATCAGGAGGCCAATGTAAGAATGTTCAAAGAAACACTGACTGCAGAACAAAAATCCTGTATAAGTGTTTATCACCCATAAAATGGATAAAGTGTGGTATAGTCATATAATAGGATATAATAACAGTGAACAATAAGTATAATAATACAAGGATAAATTATAGCTACACACAAGTAGAAGACTATAGAATGATTCTATTTACAATAAAGGTTTAAAAAACAAGTTATACTTAATTACATACTTTATGGTTACATATGTAATAAAACTATTAAAAAAAGGAATAATCAACACAAAATCCAGAACAGTGGATATTTCGAGTATGACTACTGGAGATGTAATTGAGAGAGACACGCCAGAGTCAGCATACAAGGTACTGATAATGTTTTGTTTCTTAAGCTGGGTAGCAGCTGTATGGGAGATCATTTTATTACACTCATAACTCTTCGTATGCATGATGTGCTTCATAATCAAGAAGAATTTTAACTTACTACATTGTCTCACATATGACAAAAATAAAGCTTTTTAAAATTTCAGCATACATGTGGAAAACTGAAAGTCTGGGAATTCTGCACTAGAGCTCACTCTCTCTCAGGTCCATCATCTGTAAGGCAGTTCTAGCTAGCAAAAAATAAGCACTGTGCTGGGTTTCACGAGGCCCACGTTCTACCATATTAACCCCTTTTGTTCTAGGTTTGTTTTTTGTTTGTTTTTTTTTTTAACTATTATCAGACTATACCACTTCTAAAAAAATCCCTTCCAACTTTAAGATTTTGTGAGTTGATGAAAATATTAATGTGCAAAATCATGGCATAAAGTAAAGAGAAAAAAGACTACTCAATTTATATTATTGTTTAAATTCTACAGGGCACAAAGCAGATAAATCCAAATAATGAGGCAAACATCTATGTCTAATTTGCCATACATAATTTCTAGAAAGAATTTTACTTATTTTATGTAAGAATCAAGTTTTCAAGCAAGAAACATATCTTGAATAGAACACCAAAACTGAAAGCTACTATTTATGAAAAATTAGAAGGTTTCCTTGTCGGTTGGAAAAGTAACTAAAATGTTTTAAAACACAATGCTGACCTAAGAAATTATATGGCTCAAGATGTTTTCTTTGGAATCAAATAGGCAGGCCTTTGCTTTCACATTAACACAATATTTGCTTTGGGGCTAAGTAAATGTCACTAAATATGGAATAGATGCAGTCTATGACAAAGCTGTACAACTACCACTTGCTTCCCCAGGGTATTGCTTGCATTTTGTAAAATAGGCCTCTAGAAGTCAGTATTCTTTTGTGGCAGAATTTAAACCAATTTTATTAGCAAGTTAATTCTTACAAACTATACAATTATTTAATATGGCTATTACCTGCCTGGCCCCTGTACACTCCACAAAAGCAGATTTTTTGGTCAATTCTGTTGACTGACACAGCCTTAAGACCGAGTAACTATGACTGCCACATAATAGGCATCCAGAAATATTTGTGGAAATAGTTATTTAATTCTACATTGCGAACAAACTAATTATATTAAGCAATACACCCAGCCAAGAACTATAACAGTATTTCTTAGATAACTTTCACTTCATTATAGGAAGTTAGCTGTATACCCATTGGTTAAGAACATCTTAAAGTAGAAAAGAACAATTTTATCTGACTTTTAGATCATGATACTGTTCAAAAGTTATAGTGCCTCAATTTAGTGAGCATAAAATATTGACTATAATTTAAGCAAGCAGTTCTCTTAATTCTTATTTCTCTAAAAAGAGATGATCTGTTGTTTGAGAACTCTATTGCTTATAATAACTTCTTCTGTTGGTATTATATAAAAGATATCTTCAAGATTAATTTTACTAAGGGTTAATGAAGATGCCAAAATTATAACTAATTCTAAACCTAAAATATTGAAATCTGATACTTTTATACAGAACTGTGATGGTGAAACACTGTGGCGTAACTGGAAGAAAAAATAGGCTTTTATGATCAAGTAGATGTAAATTGAAATATTGAGTAACTCTGGGCAAAGTGAAATAATAATTCTTACCTCTGAGAAATTTCTGAGGAAAAAAAAACTGCCCTTTGATTTTTGGTACACCTTGCTATGATAGAAATTATCAGATTAGTTTTCAGTTAATAATTAACCTTTATAGCAAACCTAGTGTAGTTGACAAGCATTGATTTTAAAACTGTAAATAGATATACTGCTTCATACACTCAGAAGATATTCTTAGTAAAGTTTTCACACAAAGGACTAGAATATAAGTTAAGAAATTATTAATTTTGTGGGATATTTCCTTCATTAATGTATTTGATTCAAGGAATGCCATGAAGCATAAAATCCTTCCACTCTAAGAAATGAAATGAGATTATATATAACTGATGGCAAAAGAAAAGAGAAAACTAAAATTCTTGTGAAGATTTGGAAAAAAATTGATCTTTAGTAACTGTTTTGTAATTGCAAGAATTAAAACATTCTCTGTAGACTTCAATTTACAAAGAACGCAGTAAGATCCAGTGGGTCCAATCCTGAGCAAGTTCAGGCTTGTTACTTAATTTCTTCACTTATGAAATGGGAGAGATAAGTGAAGCGTTAAAGGAGAAAGGAACTTTTTCTCATTACTCAGGTTGGGCCTGAGTAAAGAGGGAGAGCAGGACTTTACCATAAGCCTTATCTCCCTACCAGATGATATGTTAGAGGGAAAACTTCTGATTTTTATATTCACATTTTTTTTTAATTCTTCCACAAGGCAGGTGGGGTGGCTAACACCACTGGTTTAACTTAGGCAGTTAATGGGTTGTTTTCAGTCAAGATAGAAAATAACTCAGATCTGATTTACCCTCACACTATAAACCACACAAACTATACGACAGAACTATTTTCAGATATTAAACAGCAGACAGTTTAGGGCTGTGATCTCAGATATGGAAATAAGCAAGTGGGCCCTACAACTGTCCCACGTTACTGCCTGGAGCAAGTTTCCAGGCCGAAGCACAGGTAAGAAGCCACACAGAGCCCAGCAGTCTCCCTGAACTGAGGACAGAAGGATTAGAAGGGGAGGCCAAAGCAGTTAAAAGTGCCAGAGAGCAGAGAGTAGCACACGGCAAGAAAGCTCCAGAGAAACACAGTAGTGAAAGAAACCAAAATGAACAAAAACTGTCAACATAGAATTCTTTTAGTAACCAAAGCAGAATGCTTTTTTAGACATAGGAACACTGAAAAAAAATCACTACTAGCAGGCTTGCACTACAAAAAATATTAAAGGAAGTTCTGGTAGAAGGAAAATGATACCATTTGGGAATCTGTATCTACACAAAGAGCACTGGAAATCACAAAATAATGTAGGTAAATATAAAGTAACTTTTTCTCAGTCTTTAAATCACTTTTAAATATAACTGTTTAAAGGAAAAATAATAGTGATATATTATGGGATTTGTAAGAGTGTGGATGTAAAATGCAATAACAATAGCATAAGTACCAGGAGAGAAATGGAAAGTTCTTATATTAAGGAACGTTCTTGTATCACATACAAAGTGGTATAATATTGCTTGAAGGTAGACTACGACAAGTTAAAAAAAATAATGTGCACCTTATAGTAACTTGCAGGAAAAAAACCAACCTGTAAGTATAACTAATAAACAGAGGACATAAAATGGAGTTTTAAAAACTCAATACAAAAGAGGAACAACAAAAAAAAGAGTGAAGAAAAAAAGACAAATGGGATAAATAGAAAGCAAATAGTCAAATAGTAGATTTAAGCCCAACCAGATAAAAAAAAATCACCTTACATATGAATGCTCTAAGCATCCCTATAAAAAAGCAGAAACTGTCAGGTTGGATTAAAAAAAGCAAGACAGAACTATATACTACCTACAAGGAGTCTATTTTGAATATAAATACGCCTATAGGCTAAAAGTTAAAGGTTGGAAAAAGGTATACCATGCTAACACCAATCAAAAGAAAGATGATTGGATGTGTAGAAATTTATTGGAAAAAAAAGAAATGAAAGCAAGCTGGAGTAGCTATATTAATATCAGATGAAACAGATTTCATAGAAAATAATATTGCTAGTGATAATGAGGGCCATTTCATAAAGATAAAGAAGCCAATCCACCAAGAGAAGATAACAGCCCTAAATATTTACGCATCTAACAACACAGCTTCAAAATACATGAAGCAAAACCAATAGAATGCTAAGAAGAAATAGACACAGCCACAATTTTATTTGGAGATTTCAATATTCCCGCTTTCAATAATCAATAGAACAAATAACATAATATCAGTAAGAATACAGAAAACTTGAACAGCACCATCAACGTGATCTAACTGACATTTATAGAACACTTCACTCATCACAAGCAGAATAACACATCCTTATCAGATGCACACAAACCATTTACCCTGACAGACCATATTCTGGACCATAAAACAAGCCTGAATAAATTTAAAGATTTAAATCATACAAAGGGTGATCTAATCACAATGGAACTAAATTAGAAGTCAATAAGTGAGAGATATCTAGAAACTCTCCAAATATTTAGAAACTAAATGGTGATTTTAATAGTCATTTGGACCACTTGTTTACTTTGAAATGAGGTTATCAAGTGCTATGGGCTGAACTGTGCGCCCTCCAAAATTCATATGTTGAAGCCCTAATCTTTGATGTGACTGTATTTGGAGACAGGGTTTTTCAGAGGTAATTAAGGTTAAATGAGGTCATAATAATACAGTCCTAATCCCATAGGACTGGTGGCCTTAAAAGAAGAAGGATCACATAGAAGCCAAGTGAGCAAGCCAGGAAAAGTACCCTCACCAGGAACAAAATCGGCCGGTACCTTGACCTTGGGCTTCCTAAACTCCAGAACTGTGAGAAAATAAATTACTGTTGTTTAAGCCACCAAGTCTATGGCATTTTCTTATGGCAGCCTGAGCTAATATACAAAGGCGAAATAAAAGGCAGGATCTTGGCTCCATTATTTCTTTCTTTCTGAAACTCAGAGAAGGTAATCCTGTACTTAGCTCTAGATTCATGGAAAAGACATGGTGGGGCCTGCACCTACAGCTAGGTGTTCTCAGTTAATAAAGGAGAGAGTGAAGTACCAGGCATAAACTGGGGTTTCCAGAAGCCTTATACTTGGGAGATTTTAGGGTGCATGCTCAGATTAATAAAGTGGTACTGTATTTCTTACTCCACTATCATTCACTGCCTGTATATAATTCTGGTTGGCACTCGACAGAAATTGGTACCTTGAAGATCTAGAAATAATAACAACTGTCCAACCACTTTACATGGTCGTTGTGATGATTAGAAGTGAGGTACAGCAAACATCCAATCATTAGTCTTATTCAAAACAAAAAAACCCCTTCTGTGCTGTGACATGGTGCTTAACGAAGTCAAGGTGGGGGAAGGAGGAAGGGGGAGAAAATTAAGGGAGAAAGAATGAGGAATAAAGGGAAAAGAAAAGCAAAAATAATGATAAATACATAAATACATGTAGCATTCACAAAGCTTAGCATCATCACCTGCTCCTATCTCTGCTCTTTCAGTCCTAAATTTGCTCTTCCTCTGAAGTTGCCTACATAGTCTAACATTACATATGCTCAATAACCCAAGCCAAAACTTAACAATTGAGTTCTATAAACTGTACCTACTAAATAGCTCTAGCCACTTTTCTTCCTCATTCTATGACCCCTGCCAATACCACTAAGGCCATCATCTCTTCCATGGATAATTACAGTAGTTCTAGTCTCTTACCCTTCCCATTTATCCTGAACTCTGTTGTTAGAATTCTATGTAAAATATAAATATGATTATGGTGGCTTAAATCTCCATAATGGTTCCTACTATTACTATATTAAGCCCAAACTCAGCCAGGAGCAGTGGATCATGCCTGTAATCCCAACTTTGGGAGGCTGAGGTGGAAGGATCACTTGAGGCCAGTGTTTGAGGTTGCGGTGAGCTATGATTGTGTCACTGTATTCCAGTCTGGGTGAAAGTGCAAGATCCTGTCTCTAAAACAAAACAAAACATAACAAAACAAAAACAAACCCTGAACTCTTACACTTCGAGAACCAGTTCAAAAGTCAGTTAATAAAGGCAGAGGTGAAGCCTCTCCTCCTCTCTCAGGCAGACATTTCTTATTACAGTATTGCTATGAAAGCTAATAATCAGTGAGTTCCTATAAGTCAGAGACTACCCCATTCATTCCTGTATCATACATGATTTTCTACATAAACAATTGTATCACTGCAAATAGTGTTTTCCTTCTTTTTTTTTAGTCTTTATGCTTTTATTTCTTTCTCTTTGCCTTCTGATTTTAGCAAGGAAGTGTTCAATATTTCACCACTAAGTATGATATTAGGTATAGATTTTTCATAGGTGTCTTTTATCAGGTTGAGAAGGTTTAAAGTTATTTTGGTTTGATAAATGATGTGTAAAATAAATCCCTCAAGGAAATGGCATCTTTTATTTAATTTAGAATTTTCCATGAATGCCAAAAAAATTTTAAGACAGAAAACCTCTAGACAAAAACTGAAGAATATGCCATATTTCAAAGTATTTTCCTTATTTAAGATATAGCCATATGTTTACAAATATTTAGTTCCTATGAAATGCCAGAAAAAAAAATGTATCCTTATTCACCAAGAGTGAACTATGGACTTTGTAATGTAATGGACTTTGTGTGATGATGATGTGTCAATGTAGGTTCAGCGACTGTAACAAAATGTACCACTGGTGGTAGGCGGATAATGATAATGGGGAGGTCACATGCATGTGGAGACAGGGGGTTTGTGGAAACTCTGTGCACTTTCTGCTCGGTTTTGCTGTGAATCTAACATTGCTCCAGAAAACAAAGTTTATTAATTTAAAAAATTACCTCCTATAAATGTCATAAAAATATATACTTAAATTTTTTTGCATATTAAAAAATAAAAATCAATAATGAAAATAATCTATTCTATCTTAAGTTTAAGAAGTTTTCCTCAGGAAGCATGGACTATGAAGAAAAAACCAAAAATTATTGGAGAAAGCAACTTCAAGCAGAAAGGAAACTATCAAAGCTCAGATGAGTCTCTGTCCCAGGACCAAAAATAATGGCCTCCTAAACAAACTTTAATTAGCACAGTTTATGTTTCATATTTTAATGCCTGATAAGTATAAATATATTTATAAGCCTTCAGCGCCTGAAAAACAGGCTAGGTTAGTTACAAGCAGATGGGAAAAGTTCTATTTTTATAATATTATTTGCTCTGGAACGTGTATTACAAACAAAATTGTTAAGTGGCAGAGGGAAGCACAGTTCTCATAATAACTGTCATTTTCAAAGTCTACTGACAATACCTTTGTTTCTCATATAACCTCTGGTGCAGAGTTTCTTGGACAAAATTCCTCTGGACTAGACTATGGAACATCTATATTAAGTTTTTATATTTTGGAAATACACCGGAGTAAGAGTCTCTAATGAGTAATACAGTATATTTTATAATAATGGCTTTCAGCATTCCTAAAGCAGTCTGGGAAATATCAATTTATTGCCAGTCAGATTTCTGTTTGTAAAAGTACTTGTCTACAGAAAACAGCTGAAAGAACAGTTGATTCCTTTCATTTACACTGATGGAAAGATTGCTGGATTCTGCTTTCTGGTCTGTGGCTGCAGATCTATCACGCAGTTTTAACACTGTTACAATGTTATAATAATGACTAACACTTCTTAGGCTCTTACTAGCGCCAGATACTGTGAGGAATATTTTATTTTCCTTAATCTTCACAAAAATACTAAGGATGCAGTAAAAAGATAAGGTACTTGTCCAAAGTCCACATATTTAATCATCATGCTGTTTACCTCCAAGAACTGCTTATTGTATATGTAGCAGTCATTCATGTACCATTACTATTGTTAACTGATCAAATCTAAAATACCAATTTTAAGACATATGACTATTTTATCTTTCACTAAGAAAGAAAAAAAAGCAGCCAATTAAACTACAGAGTGCCATCAAGCATAAGAAGTAATCTTATTTCAGAGATTTAAAATGTAGAATATGTGAACCTTAAAATTAATCTTATAAAGTACTTTCATCAAGCTGGGTGTGGTGGCTCAAGCCTGTAATGCTAGCATTCTAATCCTAGCATTCTGGTAGGTCGAGATGGGATAGATTGCTTGAGCTCAGGAGTTCGAGACCAGTCTGAGCAAGAGCGAGACTCCGTCTCTACTAAAAATAGAAAAATTAGCCAGGCCAGTGTCATGGTATGAGCCTTTGCAGTCCCTCTTACTCAGGAGGCTGAGGCAGGAAGACAGCTTGAACTCAGGAGTTTGAGGCTGCAGTTAGCTACAGTGACACCACTGCACGCTACCCTTGGAGACAGAGGGAGACCCTCTTTCAAAAAAAAAAATACTTTCATCAAAATGTATGTTTAATAAAGATTGGTTAAAGTAAGTCTATACTGTAAAAAATGAGTGAAATAAGACTGAATATTTTATCAAAAATCATATTATAGTTTCATGGCTAAAATCATGGTTAACAATTTGAATCCTAATCTGCTTCAGACTTTGTAGCCGAAGGAAACCTATTTAGTCTGTCTAATCTTTACTTTCTTGAAAAATGGAGGTAACGTCTAATATTGTTGACTTTATGGGACAACAGTATGTTGTGTTAAACACAGCGTCTGGTATACAGTAAGCACTATTTTATAATATATAATTCTACTGATCCTTAATAATTGTAGCAGAAATTTTCAATAGTTCTAGAATTCTGTGGTATTGAATCCTAGTTGCACATTGAATGAATTGTAGACTTAAAAAAAATAAATAAAATTAGGGCCCCATCCAACACTAGGTATTTGATTTTTTTAAAAGGTCCCTTAGTATTTCTAAAGTGCAGCCAGGATTGAGAACCACTGCCCTAGCTGGAAACCTGATACCAAGAAATGGGAAGATGAGGATACTACGAAAGTGAGTCCATTCAGAGAGAGTAGTGGAGATAATACCAAAGCAGGAGGCCTACTTTAGAATAAACACAGAGTTGTGTTTCAGTTATAATCATGAATTTGCATAGATCTATTCACAATATGTAACTGAAGAAGAAGTGTTTCTCCGGTCTGTGGACATCCTGGGAATCTTGACAGTTCTCTCTCCAAATTTAACATGTGACTTATTTTCAATGAAAATCTCAAAAAATAAGTATAAACCTATTCTGAATCAGCTGAGTTGTCACCAATAACCAATAACCAAGACTTTGGTGTCATATTCATACTTAGAATTATGATTTATATTTACAGATAGACTAGTATTCAAATAGCATGACATTAACAGCTAATGAGAGGTGAACTTTAAACAGAGATGCTGCTTTGTATTGTGAGCAAAATGTCACTGTGGCCTGAGATACCAACAAAAGTTGACAGTGGTTTAAACAACGAGCAAATATCAAGACATATAGTATCATAGACACTTCTGACTCTAAAGAACTTGTCCCATAATACCGAGTACTATATTCACATTCTGACCAGCAATTCTGTAATTGTAACATATCACAATGCTTTGAAGTTTATTGGTTCTACAGTTTTACTTGAAGTAAACATTTTATTTTTATTATTTTATTTTTTCCCCCTTCCTTCCTTCTCTTTTGCATTCAATCTTTAAAACTGTTTTGGTTTTATAGCTGTATGAGAGCTGCATGAATAAGGAAATTATACTGAGTCCATTTTTCTACATTGTAATTTAAAAAAAAAAAAACAACTTACACTGGCTGGTTAAAATTTTTTTTTCCCTTAACTAGTTGTGGGAAGCCTGGAAGAGAGACCAAATGACTTCAAATCTCAACTCTGTTAGATAATGGGAAGACTCTCAACTTTTTTTTTAAATTTTTTCTTTTGAGACAGGGTCTTGCTCTGGTGCCCAGGCTAGAGTGCACTGGCATCATCATAGCTCATTACAGTCTCAAATGCCTGGGCTCAAGAGATCCTCCGGCCTTAGGCTCCCAGGTAGCTAGGACTATAGGTGTGTACCATCACTCCCAGCTAATTTTTCCACTTTTTGTAGAGAGGAGGTCTTTGTCTTGCTTAGGCTGCTCTCAAACTCCTGGGCTCAAGAGATAACTCCCACCTCAACCTCCCAAAATGCCATGATTACAGGCGTAAGTCACTATGTCCAGCCTCAACTTTTTTTTAAGTGAATATGGGCCTTGTTATGTTCCCCATGCTGGACCCAAACTTCTAAGCTCAAGTGATCCTTCCCACCTCAACCTCTCCAGTAGCTGGGATTACAGGAACGCACCACTTTTTAATATTGCTGATATGAACTAACATTTTAAAGACTGCTAAGATATATCCCTGAGTGAAAAAAACAAGTTGGGCTGGGTGCAGTGGCTCATGCCCGTAATCCTAGCACTCTAGAAGGCTGAGGCAGGAGGACTGCTTGAGCTCAGGAGTTCAAGACCAGCCTGAGTAAGAGAACCCATCTCTACTAAAACAGAAAAATTAGTTGGGTGTAACCTGTAGTCTCAGCTACAGGGGAGGCTGAGGCAGGAGGATTGCTGAAGCCCAGGAGTTTGAGGTTGCTGTGAGCTAGTCTGACAGCACTCTAGCCTAGGTAACAGAGGACTCTGTCTCAACAAAAAATAAACAAACAAGTTGTAGAACAGTGCATAAAGCATGGTCATTTATTTTATTAATAAAATGCATAACACATGCAATTATACAACACATTAATTATTTACAGTAAACAAAACAAACACACACCAAACTTATTGCTTTAGTTATCTCTGGGCTGTGGGACACAATTATGGGGAATCATTTACCGCCTATATTTAGTGTTGCCCAATTAAGCAAATAAAAATAAAAGATGCCCAGTTAAATCTGAGTTTCGGTATAGGACATACTTACATAAAAAGTACTCATGTGAAATTCAAATTTAACTGTGGCACAGGTTCAAATTTAACATGCGGTTTTATTAGAAAACTGGCTGATCAAGCCTATCTTACATATGTCTAATGTCTGAATTGAGACATTTATATATTGCGTATTGGATTACTACATTATGTCTATGTAGCAAAACCCAAAAAACTGTAAGTATCAAAGTGATTCATCTATTCTCTGTAATAAACAACTGAATGATCAAAACTTAAAAAAAAGTCAAAATGATACATGTCTACAATGAAAAACTATGTTTAAAGAGTATTAATTAAAGAGTATTAATAGATATCTGTCTCTGCAGAAGATACTCAAGAACACTGCTGAATGAAAAAAATCAAGTTATTAAAGTATATATAATACAATCCTATTTTCATTTTAAAAAGTTTTAAGCTATATAATATTATACATACTTATATGTGGATAGGGCGAAGACTAGCGATAACATGCACAAAACCGTAGACACCGTTTACCCCTGGGAAATACAGCATAGGAGGAGATAAGGAGGAATCTGCAGGTTTTTGTATTTGTTTTTATACTTCTTCATTTGAATTTTGTTTCAAACACTATGTGGTACTTCTATAATTTTTTTTTTTTTTGAGACAGGGTCTCACTCTGTTGCCCAGGCTAGAGTACAGCGGTGTCATCATAGCTCACCGCCAACTCAAACTCCTAGGCTCAAGCAATCTTCCTGCCTTAGCCTCCCCAGTAGCTGGGACACAGGAACAAGCCACCTTGCCCGGCTAAAATTTTTTACAATTTTTTATAGAGAGAGGGTCTCACTATGTTGCTCATGCTGGTCTCAAACTCCTGGGCTCAAGTGATCTTCCTGTTTCAGCCTCTCAAAATGTTAGGATTATAGGCATGAGCCACCATGCCTGGCAATACTTCTATAATTTTTTTAAATCAATTTTTTAAAAACTGAGTGGTAGGGGAAATCAAAGATGCAAGTATATTTGGTTCTAAGGCTTTTAAAATCACAGATAAGCAATACTTACAAAGAAACTAGAAGGATTACCAGCTTTTCATTTTGCTGCAGATATTTTTAAAGGGACTACTGAAATAGAATAGAAAGCTCTCCAAATGACTAATTATATATAAAAACTTTATGGCTTCTACTACATGTAAGCTTTCTAAGACAGAATATTATTTACTAACAGTGTGAGTATACATTGTGGACGAAGGCAGAAATACTCAGTGTCTACTATACACCAGTGGCTCTCAAACTTTAACATGTCTAAGCATTGTGGTATACAGAATAATGGCCCACCAATGATGCCCATGTCCCAACTGCTGGAATCTGTAATATGTAACTTTACATTCAAAAGTAACTTTGCAGGTGTGATTAATTTAAGTATCTTGAGATAGGGTGAATTTCCTGGATTATCTAGGTGGGCCTACCATAAACACAAGGGTCCTTCCTTATAAAAGAGAGGCAAAAGGTCAGACAGGAGAAAAGAGGCTACACTGCTGGCTTTGAAGATGGAGAAAAGAGCCATGAGGCAAGGGATGTTGGAGATTCCAGAAGCTGGAAAAATCAAAGAAACAGATTCTCTCTAGAGCATCCAGAACAACGCAGCCTTTTACCCATTTTAGACTTCTGGACTCCAGAACTATAAGATAGTAAATTTGAGTTGTTTTAAGCCCCAAAGTTGCAGTTTTATTATAGCAGCAACAGGATCCTAATACAGATAACTCAGGAGCTTGTAGAAAATCTTTTCTAATATTCCATTGCCTGGGTGTGAAAATAACAAAAAAGAAAAAAAGAAAAAATTTTAAAAATGATATTTTCAGAACCAACCCTCAGAGATTCTGACTCAGGTGGTTTGCATGTTTAACAAGAAAGCTCTATGACTCTAATGCAGATGATCTATGAACTATACTTTGAGAAACAGCACTTTATATCATACACCAAAATAAATATGGGTAAAAAGAGTCAGTTCTAAAATATAATTTTAAGAGGGAAACCAGAAGAATATTCAGTGTGTATATTTATTTGACCTATGGAATGAGAACTTTCTTAGCATTGAATTGATAGAAAAATACACAGAAAGGAAAAGATTGACAGATTAAAATGTATACATCTAAATATTTCTGAAAGATAAAAAATAGAAGAGGTAATATTTCCATCACATGATCAAAAAAAGTTCCTATTTATATTATACTATTCTATAAGCTATTTTAAGCTATCACTATTTTAAAAGTTAAATGAAAAGAGAAATAAAGAATTCATATTCACATGAGGTGAAATAAGAAAAATAAACACAGTGAGGAATGCTTAATAATCAAAGGAATAAAAATTCAAACCATATTGAACATTCATGTTATATCTACTATAGCAGGAAAATTTTCTAAAAGTTTGAAAGAAATACTTAAGGAATATGGTTTATGATAATGTCAACAGGATGTAATAATATTTTATACCCATTAAAATAATTATGGGTATTATTTGGAAAAATGCATAATAAAGTTAAGTTAAACAGTAACATAATTTTATATTTTTTATGATTTTTAGTAATGTAAAGATATGTACTAATGACAATATAAAAATTAAATTTGCTAAAATTGCAAGATTAAGGAGCTCTCCTACTGAAAAAATTTAATATTTCAGTTCTTAAATAAAAGCAAAATTAGAAGAATAAAAGAAAGTACCATTTATCAACATTTTTCATTTACCTTTAACATCATTTCATAAAAGAAAAGTCATTTAATAACAAAAAATTGGAAGGCGTGATCACAGATAAAGAAGAGTCCGTTCCTTGCCCATCTTTGCCATGGAAAAATGAAAGCCTGTTGTTAGACTCAAATGAGTCCAAGTACCAGGCTTTGGCAACCACCACCAAAAGGTACTAAGCTAAAAGCAATTTGACTTCAGTCTGTGTGTGAATAGCAACAGTAACCAAGAGCACACCTACGGTGCTATGGGATCCTTCCCACCCCTTCCCACGGTCCCGCTTGGATCAGCTCAAGCTGATCTTAAGCTTATCTATTATTTGAAAGAGTAAATGATGGGGAGGGTAGAGAACATATTCCACAAAAATGAAAACTGCCAATTCTAAAAAAGGCAATGGACCAGAAGACTATGAGAATGATAGCTTGCCAGAAAGAAAATGAGATGATATAATAGTACCAAGAAACCCATCAGTTCCTTCAATGATTCCACCAGCTGAAGCAGGGAGGCAATGTCACCCTTGTAACCACGTTTGTTCAAGTAGATTCATTTATTACTCTCTGTGCAAATGTGGGGAGATCAATTATTTAGGAAGGAAAATTACACTTTAACTGTAAATGGCTGTTGTAAAGATATCACCTTGCTATAAGATTGATGAGAACAGAAATAATACTTTTTCTTTCCTCACAAATGCAATTTCATATTGTTCTATTTCCCCTTTAAAATAGTAACTCTGCCAAGGCAGTATCCTCTGATAATAATCAAGCAGTGAGGTTTAATGCTAAAGTAATGTTTTTAATTAATGTTTTATTGGACGACACTATGGTCATTATCATCAACTTCAGGCAGCCAAGTATAGAATATTTCCTAGAGCCAGATTAAATCTTTTTAGTTCAGCCAATTCACACACATTTAGAATTACAGTTAATTAAGCATAGCTATTATGATCAAGCAATTATTTATTGTTGTATTATTCCAAAGTCATCTGTTTAGAAGACAAATTTGCCAATCTTCTTAAATTCTATATTTCACTTACATCTTTTCCCTAAATTTTGATAGCTAAATAATAGATCTTAAGACCAGCAGTTATACTTCTATTAGACCTTAAAATTCACATATCTCAATAACATAAAAATTGAATGATCATCATATTAAGCAACTTGCAAAAAGTATGAAAAATGATGTACCAGAAGACGAAAATCTGGATTTTAATTTCAGCTTTGTAATAAAACTAGCCCTGAGATCTTGAGAAAGGTCAATTCAACTGTGACCCTCAGCAAACTCACTTGTAAAATGAAGGTGTGTGAAACTAGATGGCCCCTTCCAATTACTTGATTCTACTTATACCAATTTTTGAAGTTATAAAACAGTACCATTCCACTTATTGCACAGACCGACCCTGTTACATCTAGGCTACCACAAACTAAAAATAATCATGGGGGCGTTGGTCTGAGTATAAGACTTGTCCCAATCACAGCTGTTTTGCTTTTTGTGACTTGAAACCTAAGAATCACTTATGCCTCCTCCCTTTCGCTTATCCCCAGTAAGCCATCAGTGGTAAAGTCTGACTGCTTCTATTTCGGCAACCTCCCACATGCAACCCCCCACTGTACCCAGATTGGCCAGAACACTGGATACATAAAGGGGAGTAACGACAGATGGGTGAAAAGACCCTACCTGCCTTTTTTTTTAAAAAACCCTTATCTTCCAACACTCCCCTTTATGTACTCAACACTCCTGCCAAACTCCTTCTCTCCCAGGGCCACCTCAAGATGCCCCACCCTCTGTATTCCACTGAATCACTAAAATTCCTCCAGTTTCCAGCACTCCCCTCCTGGCAGCTGCACCTTATAAAGCTGCACCATGGAAAAACTGTGGTCAGGAAGGTGATTCATCCTTCTGTGCGTTTGGAGAGTACTCCAACTCTCTAAACACTCTTCCTGCTTTTCCAGTTTTCAGATATCTCATGAGTTTATTAGTGGTTTCCAAAAATTACAGACTGAAAAAATACTTGAACTTTTTAAAAATTGCATTTGAAAGGTTTACATCTCACCGTTTACACAAGGCTTTAAAATATTCTTTAGCAGAATTTTAATATCTTCATAAAGTTCCTGAATAAATCTATTAAGTTTATTTAAAATTAGATTTATATTTGTTGCTTTTGTGAAAGGGATTTCTTCATTACATTTTCTAAAATAATTTCTACTCTTAAGGAAAACATTTAATTGTACCACTTGATCAAATTCTACAGATTAAGAAAAAGAATATGATGCAATCAGGTGATCTCTATTTCAGCTTATATACATAATTCTTTATTAGGTTTTATCCAGTCTCATCTGATCCCATTAATCTCTTCTATGGCTTTTTATTGTTATTAGAAGAGTTTATTACACCTATACTTTTCCTTCCTAAAACTCAGCACAAATAAAATTAAATCATTATTCGAATTCCATGAGAACAAGACAAACTTTCTTACTATTGCCCAGCACAGAGCTGGGCATGAACAGGCCTTGAATGGATGTTCAATATTTCATATTTTGTTTTCTTATTTTCAACTTATTTCTGGTTAAAGTGACAAAAGCTTGCTGTTACCTTTTCTGGATAACTATTACTTTATTCTTTTCTTGGATTTCATATTTTAATTACTGTTTTTCTATCTTATTAATGTAATTCTCTTACAAGGAATATGGAAACATTTGTTTTAAAATAATGAAACTACTTTAGGCAATCACTAACTCTCTACCCAAGGGCAAAAACATTTAAATTGTGAAAAATGAAAAACAGGCCAGGTACAGTGGCTCATACCTATAATCTCAGCATTTTGGGAGGCCAAGATGAAAGGATAGCTTGACGCTAGGAGTTGAAGAACAGCCTGGGCAACATTGTAAGACCCCGGCTCTTTAAAAAAAAAAAAACAAAAACAAATTAGCTATGGTGTGTGCCTATAGTCCTACTACTTGGGAGGCTGATGCAGGAGGATTGCTTCAGGCCAGGCGTTAAAGGCTACAGTGAGGTATGATTGGGCCACTGTATGCCAGCCTGGGTGACAGAGTGAGACCTTGTCTCCAAAAAAAAAAAAAAAGAGAGAGAAAGAACAGAACACTTTGAGTTCTAATTTCCACATTGATTACTGTAATTTCTAGGCCTCAACAGTCTTAAGAAATTATAGATCGAATTCATCATAGCAACCTACTATTGAAAACTTACACGAGAATTTGAGGGGAAACTCAAGCCGTAAAAAGAAAATTAAATTCTAAGTAATTTGAAAGACTGGCTAGCAGGTAAGAGTGGAAAAAGAAAAGCATACTGGTATCTTTCTTATCTGTATGTCAAAAACTGTCAGTGAGGGCTGGGTGCGGTGGCTCACGCCTGTGATCCTAGCACTCTGGGAAGCCGAGGTGGGAGAATCGCTTGAGGTCAGGAGTTTGAGACTAGCCTGAGCAAGAGTGAGACCCCCATCTCTTCTAAAAACAGAAAAAACTTAGGCGGGCGTGGTGGTGTGTGCCTGTAGTCCCGGATACTCCAGAGGCTGAAGCAGGAGGATTGCTGGAGCCCAGGAGTTTGAGGTTGCTGTGAGCTAGGCTAATGCCATGACACTTTAGCCCGAGTGACAGATTGAGACTCTGTCTCAAAAAAAAAAACAAAAACAAATGAAAAACACTGTCAGTGAAATTCAGCTCTTCTTCAGAGGAAACGGTAGAAGCAGCTATGTCACTGCCTTCAAGTAGAGCACAGTCTTATTGATAGGACACAAATGTAATTTATGGTGATATGATAAATGAGATAGGGATAGATCAAGGTGCTATGGGAATATTTATGAAGGAACTCAATTTTGGACATTGGAGAAAGCTCCTAGAGGACATGATATTTCAAATGTAAGAATTAAAACTAGCCAGTATTATTGAGGAAATTTACTGGTTTGATTGATTGATTGTCTCCTTAAAGTTCAGGCTGTCAGAATTATGCTTTCAGCCACTCATCACCCATGCATGGACACAAACTTACAGCCACGCAGATTTTATTCATTTCCTTCTTACCTGCACAAATCCTAATTCCATTTCCCTGTGCTCTGTGTAAACCGTCAGATCTAACTCATCACAGTTTTAGAGCCTAAAAATCCTCACATAGAGAATATTGTCCTTTTTACTGTCCTTTGTGGGGATATTCCTAATCATATGGTGTTATCACTCCATACTCCATGCAGAACAAACTCTGAGACAAAGATCTGAGAAAATACTGTCACAGAAGGAAACAAAGTTGTTCTCTCAAAACCACAAATTCTAGATTTATCTATACACTCAGAAGAATATTCTGTGCTAAAAAGGCAACAATCTACTAGTCCAATGCTGTTTTGTTTTGTTCCAGCTTTACTAATCCCAGATAACTGGCACATAACTTTCCAAAATTATCCTTAAGCTTAACCTAATTTAGTCTTACATTTTTACTCATGGGAATAGGTTACAACATAGACCGGTCCTAAAAAATACACTCTGTCCTTTCGACCTCCTTCCCTCTACCACATGAATGATCCCCACCTTCTAAGTATTTTCAACATTTACATTTTCCACTGAGTGTGTGTATGTGTGAAACATAAAACTTCTGGAGAAATAAAAAGTAGGTAGAAGACAGAGTTGTTTTTTAATTAAAAGAGTTGAGAAACTGGAACATACACAGTAATATCAGTTCTGCTTGACTCTCATGAACACAGATGGAATTGGTGACATTCATAGCGGTGGACCTTGCCATTTCTAGTGCAGAATTATTTCTGGAAGAGATTCCAGGTGGCAGCCCAAGGTCAAAGGAGGTATCTTCTAGGTCTTCTCTAATCTCAATCTACAACTTGGAGATGGCACATAGTTTCTGGGGACCTGAGCATTGCATTCCAGGCTGCTCCTTTTGTGCTAGGTTCTCTAACAGAAGTCCACCCAAAATACAGGAGTCAGTGGAGGAATAATGGGTACTCTCCAGAGCAAACCCACCTGTGAGAGTACTAATGTATGGCATGCACATTGGGACATTTTATCATCTCCTTTGGAGCTAAAAACACAAAACAACAACAAAAAAAACAGTGCCCCATGTTCACTATGTAACACTTTGATTGCATATACATCCTTAAATCTTTATCCAGTCTGTTTTAAGCCTCGATTTTTAAATACTAATGCTTTTATGCTCTGAATAAAATTTTTGTAACAAAATCTTCCTCTATTTTCCAAAAAATTCTATGTGTATAAACACAGGTGCATCTTTCTTCCTAGCAAAGAAGGTTAATAATACTCAGCAGGTTCTCACAATGGTTATTAGCAGGAGACACTGACAGAGTAACTGTTCTTTTACTACATGGATATTTTTGGTAGAAGTGATTTAAGGTAACTATGCATTACCCAAAACAAATACACCAATGCAATGTAGTCAGGTAAAATTAGGATATTTATTTCTAAAAGGATTCTCCTGTGCTTTTGTTAATTGCAAAGAAACATTTGCTTGTTCTCTAACTCTCAATAAGCTAACCTATACCTTCAGCAAACTGGAAGGCTAAATAATAAGCTTATGGGAAATCACAAAATTTTAGCCCTTGATAAAAATATGAAAACCAGGATAGCCAGTCATGGTGGTTCACACTTGTAATCCCAGCAACTTGAGGCTAAGGCAGGAGGATCATCTGAGAGCCATGGAGTTCGAGGCTGCAGTGAGGTATGATGGCGCCACTGCACTCCAGCTTGGGAGAATGAGAAAGACCCCATCATTTAAAAAAAGAAAGAAAAGAAATCTAGGATGGAACCCAGCTTAAACCTCCCACCAAAATATTATAAAATGTATCACAAAGCAATGAAAATACTGTGGTCACTTGAAAGGAACCTGAAATTTCGTGTACTTACGAAAATGACAAATAAAAGAATGCTTCTCAACATTTTGGCTTTGAAGATTGAATTTTCAAAATTAAGCACAACATGACCAGATTTTTATTCTAGAAGCTTTTGTATTTCAAGACAGTGACACTCATCATATCTACGATGATATTTAATTTTTGGCTCCCAGGCAACTGGCTTGTCCCTTGTCGTTAATATGGGTGGTAACTACAAGGTTATCTTTAGCCCAATCCTAACTGAGGAATTCACAAGAAAGTCAGAAACAAGTTACTTCCCAGTAAACAAATCACCAGGGGATTTAGCAGCTTCAAGTTAATCAGCTCAGCATTTGCAGAGGAAAGATGGCAGGGGGTTGGGAGGTGGTTGGCACACAAGAGAGTATACACACACAACAAAAATAACAACATACCACTACAATAATCCAACGGTATTAATATATATTACATTAAACACTATTATCAAAGAGATGCTTTTTTTGCCTTTTCTATTTCTCTTCCCATTTTACTCATTCCTTATTTCCTTATTATTATCTTTCTTCAGATATTTAGTCATGTACTTCCCCCACCAGCCCTGCCTTCTCTTTCTGCCCTAATCCGTCTATTTCTATGGCTTTACAGATAATGAAGCATCTCAGAAAATTGAGAAACTAGAAGTACATCTGTAAATGTGAAGCTCAGGAGGAAAGCCTAAAAAAAGCTAAACTTAAAATTCTCAAAATACTTAGAAAACTCAGCATATTTACATTTTTAATATAGAATAATTTTAATGAAAAGGAAAATTTATTATAATAAAATCTCATGTTTTACTGAGATTTGGGTCACTAATCTCAGTGGTTTTGCACATTCTTTCATTTAAACCCCAGAATCACACTAAAATCTCATGATACTGATGGGTAAACTAAAGCCCAGAAAGGTGAAACCATGCCCAATATCACACGGCCAAATAATAAATCATACAGGCAAGCCATCCAAGATCATTTTTTCATTTTTATTTTTAAATATTTTTATTGATATATCATAGTTGTACATATCTGGGGGTATATGTCATATTTTGATACATGTATACAACGTGTAGTGATCAAATGGGGGTAATTGAGATGTCCATTACTGCAAACATTTGCCTTTTCTTTGTGATGGGAACACTATAATTCTTCTATTCTAGCTAATTTTGCAATATACGATATTTAACTATAATTTCCCTACTGTACTACTGAATACTAGAACTTATTTTTCCTATGTAATTGTATTTTTGTATTAACCATCCCAAATCTCAACCTCAATAAAACAAAACACCCTCAAAATATTAACGGAAACAAACTTAGACATTAATGGCAAATATTTAGCAATACAATGGTAAAGAACAGGGACATATATAACTGACTGGCATCGTTTCCTCCCAGATGACAGGGACCTTATAGCAAAATCTGAGGCCTTAGGGCCTGATTATGTTTTATACCCTATCTTAACTACCTCCTGTGATTTATAATTTTACTGTCCCTGTGCCAATCATAAACCTTTTCATTCAAGTCTTTTGATGTTCAGAAGTCTTTGAAAGAGTAAAATTGAGGAGACCAGTAAAGATAATTCTAATTTCTCAATTAATTTCTCGATTAATTTCTCATGTTGCACTTTTTTTTGAGTGGGCCTCATCACAAAGGATTATATAATCAGATTAATGTAATACTGTAAAACTATATTTTTGAAACTTAGGTCTTTGATTTTCAGATACTGTGACATCTGAAGATTAAAAAAAAGATTTACTACATACTTGCAAAAGCAATACAGTTTATGCAATAGCCCTATTGATATGTGAAAGTGCCTAAAAAAAAGTTGTCGAGACCAAATTTCCCTGCTCAGCTGAGGACTATGAATAATGGAATTTCTGCAAAGAAACATCTTGTCATACGGCATTTAAGGCATACATATAGAAAGCAAACATTTGTGATAATACTTGAAGTAAGAATGATTTAAAAAAAGATTTCACAGAAGTCAGTATGGAATTATTACTTTTAGGAGGCCTACTTGAATTTTAAAATACTACCTTAACCATTTGAGGTATGTTGACTTAGAGAAAAAGAAAAACTCAGATTGTTACCCCTTCCCAACCTGAGATTTTTAAATTGCAAAATTTTAATAACTGTAAATGAAATTGCATTTATATATTATTGCCTAGCAATTTCAAAACATATAAAAATAATTTATTTTAATTTACCTAAAATTAGTTATAGCAATCACTACATCTAATAAATATAAGTGCTTCTATTTGCTATTCTTTACCAAAAGGCCAAGACAAAAAAAGAAATTACTGTTTTTGAGAAGTATTTTTCCACAAGTACAAGAACATATAGCTAATGATTTGACATAGAAAAGATAACAAAAATTCTATTGTCAAATAACAGATAAGTTAAAAGAACTGAAATATGTTAGCATTGTTACTATAATTGACCAGATTATAAACATCAATTCCCTGAGGTTCTGATACTGGACAAGAAATTTCAGAAGCTCCGGTACATAAAACATTTTCAGGTGTTGAGTCCAGCAATAAAGTCTGGGATTCTGGAAATAATATTCCTCCCAACACAATGGCAAAGGCTTTGTGTAACACAGCAGGACACTCAACTTTCTTATTAATTTCATGTTCCTCCATCTTTTGCTGCTTATGAATGAAAATCGTCTTCTCTTGGAAGTTCTATTAATTCTTACAAAATAAACCAAGAGCAAAGGGTAGCAAACCAATTTAGGGAACTTTGTTTTTTGAGGTTCTATAAGAAAATAAAATTAGTAATGGACAAGGGTGATAGCTCAAAAATGAAAATGACTAGACTGACCTTCGGGTGGTTAAGAGTCATAGTTAATGAACTTGGATCCCCTCTGCATATCTCTGCCTTCCACTCCTAACACCCTCTCATGTCTTTACCCCTAAACACAGCTTGTCTCCTGGAAATGAGTGCTTTATAGTGTGGAGGCCACCAAGCCCAAACTTTATTTTGCTATAAGTTTTATGATAACTTCTATCAAGTTTTTGGCTACACCTAACAAACTGGAAAAACTAAGGAATGTCAGAGTCTTAAAGTTCAGCAACATACAGGTCCACATAAAACACTTTTATAATGTTTATGGATAATTCATTTTATAAATTTGTACCTACTCTTTGAAATCCTTTAAACGTATCGCAGGTATCGTATGTGTAATATTGTTAAATAAGGACCAGTAAAGGGCTCAAAAGCATGGGATATATTTTGAGTTCTTTTCAAGGAAAAGAAATATCTACATATCTTTTCTCCCTTACCAAAAATGCTGACATTGATTGCCAAGACTCTCTAATGACAGGTACTTTTTCAAAAGAACAACAAAACCTATCCTATTCCAAAATATATCCTATGTAGGAATAACAAATAAAGCTCTAATATTAACTTTGAACTTACACTAACTTTATTCATCAGACATCAGTCACTGAGTCAATTAAAATAAGCCATAAGACAACCATGTGAAACTGAAAAAGCAAAACTGGTTGTTAGCTCAACATGGACTGTTCATAAAATGGGCTGTATGCTAATTAGCCTGCCGTTTTAATTAAAAGAATCATTAGCTAAATAAAATATGTAAATCAATTTCACAGTATTTGAGAAAAATGCAAAAAAATCTTTTGTTTATTTAAAATACTTTAAGACTCTACTATAATCTGTTGGACAGACCAGTTTTTCCAGATCCTGTATAAACAAATGGCAACCTATATTCTGTTCGATTATCACAAACATTGATTAGTGTAGTTTAAATTAATAAGATTTTACTATATTTGCAGTATTAACTAAGTCAGATATGGAATTATTACATTTTGGAGGCCTATTTTAATTTTAAAATACTACTTTAACTATTTGTGGTATGTTGCCTTCAATGTTTATTCTCCAGTTTTCTATATGGACATTTAATACAACACTACACTAAATTTGCTGTTGAATTATATTACTATCCTTTATCTGAACTGCATAGAACTAGTCAACAGATCAAATAAGAGATTGCACAATTTGAGGCAGCATCTTCAGAAATGCTTTATAAAAAGCACACCAATTTCTTAAACTATGCCACAAATCTCACTTAGCTAAATTCTGACAATCTTTGTCAAATTCAGAAAAAATGAATTCAATTAGAAATAAGTAACTTATTTTAAATACATTCTCCTTAACAGCTTTTATTTAAAAAACAACTCCTGCCCCCATATACATTTAATGTTTCTGGCTAGCTCACATTCTCTTTCCTGTATTCTCATTTCTGTCACATTTTTTCCCCCATTAAACTGAGCACATTGTATCTGGTTTCTTTTCTTCCTACTCATTGTTCAGATCAGCGTTTTAATAATCTTTTAAGCAACGTTATTCAAACAAAACAGGATATACGAAGCTAAAGAAAATTCTCTAAGTTCAATGCTTTTCAAAGTGACATCATTTTTCTAGACTATTTATTAAAAATCCATGCAAAGCAAGCACCACAACTGGTAAACAGCTACAGAAAATGGGAAGCTTAAAAATAAAGCCGTTAAAAACACTTCATTACACACCTTCTCTGTGAAGCCCTTTGTTTCCACTGAAAACCATCCTGGAATCCTTGTATAAAAGAAGTTGCCTTCTGGCTGTCAACAGCTACACTGTCAGTAACTGAGGGATCCAGATGTCTGCAGCGGTTAAAACAAATGTTCAGCGTTGGTGCTGATTCCTCTTCCCTCCGTGTAAGGTTTTCACAAAGGCAGCAGAGTAAGAGCGCACATAGCAACAGCACTCACAGCTGATTGGATGGAGGGTGTGCTCAACCTCCCCTGCTTGCTAGGTCCACTACAGCTTCCTGTCTACTTGGCAGCACTGTTATGTTTTCTTTGCTCCTCTGATGAACTCAGCTGTGTTTAGGCAACTTGAAAGGAAAGAACAGTAGACCAATAATGACAAAGTATTGTAGCATGAGCCCCTAAAATATGTTTCTCTTGTTGCTTTTAAAACAGAGAGAGGCTGGTTCGAAGGTAGTGAGTTATCTCACTTGATTGTTCAGTCACAGATTGAACTCCTTGTTCTACGATTTCCCCCCCTTCTCCCTATTGCACTTGACTAGTCTTTAAAAAAATAATAATAATACAGAGAGAAATTTGTATGACAAAGATTTATTTCAGTTAGCGTTTCACATAAAACTGAGGACAGAGAAGGATAGTGGAGGCCATCAATTTATTACTTGACATTTCAAGTAAATCAGGTTCTACCAAGTGAAACCCTCTGAAAATGTGGAGATACAATAAGTTACAACAAACAGAATAAAGCATCATCCTCCATCTACCTAGAATTATAAATTACTTTACAATAAATTTCACGAATTCCTAGATTGTGAAAAGCACAACTTCTTAGATATTTAAAATGGAATAAAGGCCTAAAATAGCACTCCTCAAATGTATGCAGTGCTTTTAAGAGGGCTAGAAAAACAGGTTAACAGATTGATTAGAAAGATTCAAAAAGGAAAAATAATCGGTTACTGTGGAAACAATATAAGATTTAACTAGGTATTTGTAGTAAAAACACCTCATTGCGTAAAACAATGACATTTAGCCTAAATTCATTTACTCTTCTTTATCATAAATACCTATATATAGATATGAAAGTATAGTTTTTTCAGATTTCAAGTTACTGGGTTTCAGTGTACCAGTCCACATTATCTCCACAAACTTCAACAAAAACAAAAATCCCTCTCCCTAACTTATGAAGTTGTTTGGGAGAGTCAATACAGGTAGTAGGGGATGAACAGATGTGAAGGATCAAAAAACTCCTCATTTCAGAAGTATTTCCTCTGATCATCAAACCAACTAGGATGGTGTTTTCAAACTTTTAAAGTAATGGAACTCTTTATTTGCATTCTTCCAATAAAATTATCAGAGGTGGCTCTAGGATTTCTACACGGGAGTGGTTTGTGGGAGTAGGCTGAGGCAGCAGCAGAAGCATGCTGTTTATTACTCAGATCTTTGTTTGTCTTGGGTGTCTTGGGGGTAGGGAGTGGAGGCTGACGGAAATGTTGGCATTACTAATGCACCCTACGAGCACCGTGAGGCTATTTTTAAATGAGAGGCCACAAACAGCACTGCAATTTCATGTCAGGCCCAGAATCCACAAGATTTCTACCTCTGAAGAAGCTTCTAGGATCCATGGGGTTCTACAGTATACAAGAAATACAACCTGGAAGAGTTTTTTTTTTTTTTTTTTTTTTTTTTTTTTTTTTTTTGTTTTTTTTTATGTTTGTTTTTTTTTTTTTTTTTTTGTTTTTTTTGTTTTTGTGTCTGTTTGTGTGTTGTTCTGTTGGGGGGTTGGGTGGGTAGGTAGGAAAGAAGTAAAA